>JAANSN010005035.1:0-13383 GCA_036850665.1 Dicranocentrus wangi | reverse complement strand
ATTGCGAAATGGGGTTGACTGCTGCGTTGACTGGGGTTGACAAAGATAAAATGAAAAGATATCATAATATTGATCCCTTTTTAGGTTGAGAAAACGCCCAAAATGTGAATAGAAAAGAGAGGATGCGAGTGAGTGAGAGAGAGAACTCATTCAAGGAACAATTACTTCCAGTGGCATTACGCAAAGAAGAAGAAGAAGAAAAAAATCTATATACATTATATCCCAGGTTTTTTTTTATAGTGTGTGCTATTTTTAAAGCTCGAATTTCGACAACCATCTCACGGATTGCATTGCTTGACATCAGAGATTGAATTCGATGAAAAAAGTCGGAATCTTTTTTCTCTGGACTACTACGTCGGGCTTCTTCCAGCTAAAGTTCTATGTCATCATATGTGTGTGTTGCCTTAATGGAATGCTTGCAAATTCCACAGATTTTTGCACGCGCCTTTCAAAAAAAATCTCTCGTAAGATTAAGGACACCAAAAGACGGCTTCTGGAGAGAGAAAACTCATTTTTATTATTGAAAGAGTGTATCCTGCTAGCCCCGACGAACGCCATGGATGTATCCAGTTCAACGGAAACCAAAAGTCTTTTTTGATATTTACGCGTGTTTCACTTCTCTCGGTCATGGCTAGCCTGTATTCTGTATGCCAAGAACTTCCTTTCTTCCCACTGAATACCATTTGGTTAGTAACGTCCCTTGTCATAAAAGCTTTCACATTTTCACACAAAATAACGCTGCTCCTCCTGGTCCACATAATATTTTGCGAAAAAACTGTATATAGGTAAGTATATATATATATAGTTCTTTTTATATCTCATGCGAGCTGACAGTTTTAGGAAGTACTCTACCCAAAAGTCCCTTTTTTGCTTACAACAGAGTCCACGCATATTTTCTCGCACAGAGCGCCATTCCATTCTCGGAACGTGAGAGCCAGCCAGTACGATGAACGATGAGCGTCCCCATCACCACATTTAATGGAAAGGATTGTTGTCCTTTATTGCATTAAGAATGTTCTCTCATTCATCAAAGAAAAAAGAGGATGAGGGGCCGGGATGCTATGGTGGAAAGATACAATGCAAAATGTGGAAGGAGAAGAACTATCATCGTCGTCGTCGTCGTATTTATTTCAGAATGAGTTCCACAGAAAAGAGGATCTATGAGCTGGGATTTTCAAGACGATGGCATTATGTAACACCATCGTCCTATTTCCTCGTCCGTATATATACAACAGCAAGCAGAGAGCTATTGACTTGTCGCTATAAAATGGTTCAATGGCTTACTGACTGAGTGACTGAGTGAGTGAATGAAGTTTGTTTTTCAACCTCGTCAACTTCTCAACCATCTTAAAAGGTTCTAACCACAAACAGCGACGACGTAGTAGTATAATATACGTACCCGCGACCGAGACAGAGGAAAAGGGAGTATTATTTAAGGCGACTAAAGTGGCAGTCGAGTCGATATACGACGATAGGGATAATATGATGTATGACGGCACGGTTGTGGGCTGTGTGTTGAGTGAAGAGGAAAAGACGAAAGACTGGGAAATCATATTAGCCCGGGAAAGCGTTAACCGTTAATACCCACTCTCTCGCAATATGTATGCAAACACATTTGATGGTGGCAAAGCAAAAGTGTTGTGTGAAAAGAAGCCTATACATTTCTTCCAATGAATAATGATATCCTGTAAGGAGGAATGGAATATAATAATACCTATATGTCTTTATAGAGGAGCAGGTTTCTCTTCTTCTGGTCATGAAGAGTCTTTCGGTTCTTGGTACACACAATGTGAAGACAAGACACAAGAAATAATCGATTTTGCTCTGCCACACGGAAAATCCTCTAATTTCTGCATGGAAGTATAGAGCATGAAGCATGTACGTTCTTCTACAAAGTATACATTTCACGTGATATAGATACAAAAAGGGGTTGGTTGATATGTGATATATATCTTACAAAATTGCACCCCGTGACAATTGACAAGGTACACTTTTTCCTTAAACATTCAAAAGTAAATAGATTGCATGGGAAAAGGAAACGTGAAAAAGAGTTTAAGCCGTAGTTTGCATACTCCATTCCATTATGTATGCGTAATGCATACATTTCCGCACTCGTATTCAATTCATTCCCCCCACCACCCCCACCCGAGCTCAAGCTCGTCTTCTTAGCTAAAAGAGCCAAGAGCTCCATGACGCAGTGGACTAAGCGGTTTTTGGGATTTGAGGGAGGCGAGACATGGGAAAAATTATAATGAAAATTTTCTTTCCAAATCCGGTGGTCACGAACGCACATGTCCTTATGCAATTTCTCACTTGAGATAGAGAGACAGAGAGAGAGAGAGAGAGAAACTGTGTGTGAGAAAAGACAAGTATTTTGCCAATACGTGGCAGATATGTAACAGAGTGTAAAACCTTATGGGAGAGACATCCCGAGTGGGATTATACATATACCAGCCTCAACGTATTTGTGACGATCCTTATGAAAAATGTTCTCTCGGATTAGATCTCTCCTTAGAAGGACATCCAATAATGATCTGACACTATATATGAATGCCTTTTTCTCACTGTCGCTTCCTTCAAAGTGTCATCACGAAAAAAAATGAGGAAGATTCACCAAAAGACTGTAAATGGGAAAAGGCTCATTCTGGAAAACGAGCAGAACACGAATGAAGGGTCAATATGAAGAAGGACATAATAATATTCTCATGAATAATGTGCGCAGCCTTCTTATGCAATCAATATCAGGCAACGCAACGCAACGCAACCTGCGAGCGAACAAACGAACATAAATACTAAACACCTCCTCACCCTCACCTCTCTCCTCCAAAATAAGAATGGAGAAAAAAGGTGTCAGAAAAAAAACTTTGAGCTGAGTTTTTCAGACAGGAGGGTTCCTATTTTACCTCGGAATTTAATACAAAAGCGTCATCACCATCAGCATCGTGTTTTCGTGTTGTGCCGTTGGCAGAGAACAAGTGAAGATTTAAATGAATGAGTGAACGTGAAAATAGATGCCCTTGGGTGTCGTTCCTTGTCATTTCACGGGATAGGCATAACAGAAACAGACAATACATACAGGTATGCGTATATGCATGCATTTTCATAACACGTTTTTCCTTGAACTGACAATGAGCTTTGTACTCACAGTTGAGTTTTTCATATGAAACCACACAGGGTAGTCTGGAAAACTCACTCATTCAGATTTTCTCGACAAAAAATAGAATGCTTTCATTGCGTCAACACCGCACCGTTCCCAGTTCAGAAGGAAAATTAACGGCGTCCTTCCTTCTTCCATTATAGATCTCACTTGAAGCACACTCGGCTTGTTCGTTCGTGTATCGATTCAAAAGACTTCAAAAGTTTTGCGGGCGGGCTACATTACTATCCGGTTGCTCCTATCATGAGATCCAATAATCAATAAACGTGAAAGTGCCTATTAACGCATAAAAAGTTTTACCACACACGCCCACTTTTTGAAAGGATGACCATTTTGCGATTTGTATCACCACGACCCTTTGACATATAACATCAAGTTATGCATGGAAAACAACCAATTTCATACTGAAAGTAGCCTAACCCAACGAATGATTTCCAACAATCCCATGTCACCAGTGTTTGACTGGCGATGAGTACGAAATTATATGGAGCCCGCGGAATGTCTTAATTTAGACCTGAATGTCAGAACAAAGTCATCGTCCTCCAGTGCTGCTAATTGCTCCCTTGCCTTGCCTTGCTCACACTGTGATATCCAATTTTCCCTGTGTGCTCTAATTGTGAGAAAAAGACTAATTTTGCATGAGTCACTATACATTCTCTAACGCCAACCTTTTCCACCGACCGACATCACAAGCCCCATTCCAAAAAATCATCCGCACGCAGTCCGTCCTAATTCGAATTTCCGACATGAAATATCATTCGGCAAAGATAGACGAGAGAGAAAAAAGACGAACTTCCCTCCAAGTTCCTGCATTCCCTCTTTTTTGGAAAGAACTTTAATAAAGTTAATTCAATTCGTGAAATATTACGACTCGCAAGATGACGATGATGAAGAATGGAGGAGCAGCACACTACAAATCGGGGGAGAAAAAAAAATCCGCCTCTTTCGAATAACGAAATTATCGGTGATGTGCTCATGTAATAATTTCCGTTCCTAAGTTCTCAATCAATGTCATTAGAGAAGTCTCTCGTTTCGTTTCGTGAAACGAAATCAACGTGCCTCCACATTTTCTAAAGGTAGATAGACATATAGATGTGAACGCCCTACAAATTAGACTCCTCCATGTACTACAACTTCCACTACCACTACTACCACTACCTCATACAGCACAAAATGTGCTAATTGATTTGCTCATACAGTGTGGCACAAGAAACTGGGGAAAATGTAAAAAAAAGAATGGGGAACTCACATGGAAGCACTGTCTTTTTAATTCACTGAGCGAGTAGTTAATGGTTGATTTGATTAATTACACATATTGAATCATACATTTTGTCTGGCTGCTGTGCTAATAGCTAGTGGAACCGATGGCTCCAGTTTTTGTTCGGAAGAAGGGAACCATGCTATCCAGATCCATGCTATTTCGGGCTAAAATGAAGAGAGAAAAAAAATACCAAAACTGGGAAAGAGGAGCTCCACCACCACGCCACGAACACATGGAGAAATGAGAGAAATAAAGGTGGCTTCACTGCATGGATGGAATGTACAGACCATTATGCATTCCAAAAACGCCGATCCACTACTAGCTATAATATATAACGCGTACAATTGAGAATTGAGTTTTCATTTGAATTAGAGAACCCAGCAGGCCAGTCAGCCCAGCCAACACTGTAATTGAATGGGTGATAATTAACCTGATATCATATAATTCACTCCGACGAACTCCGCGTAGCCAAAAGAGCTCCCATCATCATCAGCATGATTTTCTCTACTATTCATTTATGGCAGACTATATTAACTACATACGTAAATGGAAGGGAATATTTTCGACCAGGTTGTATGCGAATTTTGTCTAAAGACTTGTGGCCTCTGCTTCGGAGTGTACGAGCAATTGCTCGACTTAACCAATGGAATGAGCCCTCTGGCATGTAATCTTTGTCGACGGTAAAATATTCAACATTCAACCTTTTCTTTCTTCCTCCTCTAAATAACCACCTATACCTGATGCAAAGGTGCACAATGGACAATAGGAACATAAAGCAGAGAGTGAGTAGAAGAGAGGCATTAGCACAAAACTCGTTTCAACCTTTCAACAGGCTTTTAACTCAACTTTGAACAGGATACAAGGATCCGTGATGATGGTGCTGGCTGACTGATGCTAAGAAAAATGTATATTTTTACCAGGTTGGATGAATAGCCAGCACCATTTCCGTCAGCAAAACCGCATAGTGACAGGGAGCATCAGCAGCAGGGATAATAGTTTAATCCATATTAAAAATGGATGCTTTTTTCGTGTAGCTACTGCTACTACTACTGCTGCTACTGCTACTCCTCTCGACATTATCAATTTCGGCCCATTTAATTGGAAGCTTGTCCAAATATATGGATTACATGGGTGACAGGTTAACTACTACAGCGCAAATCCACCGTCGAATTCAGCCATATATTCGTCATCATATCAGAGCCGGTATGAATTATCGAGTGGACAGGATGAATTGATTGTGTAGATCAGACAAATATCTTTTGGTGTAATGGGTACCAAAAAGCTTTGCTTACAAGTTGTTGGTGCGATTAATCTCCCTTGTAGTTTTCCAACTCCTCCCAAAAAACCCCATCATCATCATCCATATTCCTAATTAGGCCCGGCTCAAGATGTAATCTTATCGAATATCAACAACGCATTTAACAACTTTACAACTTTTTTTTCGGGATTAGTTATTTATGAGCAAACCGATGACGTCTCTGGTAATCCTGATGTGTGTGTATACGGGATCAGAATCATATCATGTTCTGATCATTTTTATAGCCACTCAAACTGGACACTTGTGGAGCTTCTGTGTTGTGTGCCCTTGAAAGTGTAAACATTGGTTTGGAGAAGAGTAAAGGGAAATTGTTAATCATGGCTTCGAGTGGTTTGGGCTTGTTAGTCAGATTATAAATGGTCTTCCCAATCAAATTAATATTGCTTTTTCCTGTCAGTGTCAATCGTCGACCTACACTCGTCACACGTCAACTTTTTATGTCTTCTAAACAAATTTTTCCCCGTCCAAATAACATTCATGGTTTGCTGTGTTCTCAAAGATACCCAGAACAGAAAATCCAGTTTTACTTTTTGAACCCAGACAAATAGTAAATAATAGGCCATAAATGCTGCATGAATACGTCCGTCCAGGACGTCTCCAGCTCGTCACCAACTTTACTTTATGCTCGCCTTCATTCACAGTTATCATTATGCATTTCCTCACAGTTCACAGCACAGCGGATTGGACGTATACGTATACACACAAAATGCGGTGGGGACTCCACCGCCACCATCATCATCATCCTAGCGAAAGACTCTTCAAACTGCTCAATGACTCGTGAGCAAAAGCTTTATTGTGCTGCACTGGTAAATGGAAAACGAGGAGAGGAAGAGGAAATCTGTGAGTGAGTAAGCCAAAAAGAAGAGTATAGGAGCAGATGATTCAAAAAACACGGAAAATACATGTATACCGTAAATACTCGCTGAACTTCATATAAAAACCAAAAAAGTCTAATATATATTTTTTGTTGTGTTGTTGGACAAGAAGAGATGAAAATAAAATCACTGGATTTATACTTAGCTCATCTTTTTGCTAGAATAGCTTTGATTGAGTAAAAATACATAATAGGTTGTGTATACGCGTGTCAGGTCTGTCCATGCATGCAACTGCGATACGAACGAGGAGAGGAGAAAAGAGGGAAGAAAAAAAAAATAGGCACATCAACTGAAATTTTCGTGCCCCTTATGTGAGAATGAATAACGAGGGCCATCAAATGATTTGCTAACGTCAGGATTTAAGAGGTCTGCAACTGATTGTCAGACTGGGATTGCCGGGGAAGGAAAAAAACCTAGCTTTGAGCTCGAGCTCTGAGTCAAGTGAAGTGTGTGCATGGATTTAGCCCTGTTGTTGTGTTGACTTTGAATCGGGGAGCTCGAATCGCTAGTCGCCTTGTTGAGATGTTATATAAAACTCTCGGTAGTTTTTTTCCCTCCCCTGTCTGCCGCCGCCGAGATTTTGGGAAGCAGGGTGTACCGAAAAGAAGAAGAGTCGGAAGCGATATTGAAAACTGTTAAACGCTAAGCCGGTAAGTGGGAGTTTTTGGCAGTGGAACTCCTACACACACACTCACTCGGGATCTGATCTGATCGAACATGTATAAAAATACGTAAATTTAGCCAACACAAGAAAATAATGATATAGCGTTGCTATTTACAGGGGAAGGCAAGGTCACAACTCTCCCTCAGCATATTTGAGTGTGCACCACCGCACAACCAAGGTCTGTGTCGTATATTTTCATTATAAAAGTTGAATAGGAACATTGTGATAGGATTTTTTCTACCTCCTCGATTTTTTTTGAGGAGGCGAGGGAGAGCAAAAAGCACGGGAAAGAGTCGGCGCTGATCACAATCATTTTATCGCCGAGAATCAATCAACGTAATCCGGGGCTTATGCACTTCAGCACAAACACTTCCGACTCCAATTCGTTTTTTCCCCTAAAAAGCCAGTCTCTCTGGTGCACAACTATCGAGCGAATGACGACGATAGCACCAGCTTATCGCAAGTGTAATCAAAAAAAGGAAGGAAACAAGGAGTATTAGAGAGAAAAAAAGTCAGTGAGTTAGTTCCTAGATGCTGTCATTCTGGTTCCTTCCCAACTTTTTATGTCTAAATACGGATTCAATTCAATATGAAGAAGAAAAAATCCCTAATGCTAATACCATATTACACAGTAGTTGTCCACACACTGCGCCAGTCCAGATTCCATTTAAAGATTTAGGCCAACATGACTAATCATTTGGGAGGAAAGAGAATTATTTATGACTAATTTTGTCATTGCTAATTCCCAACGAGTTGTCGTAAAAATAAGAGAGAATCCAGTCTAAAATATTTGTCATTTTTAGCTTCAAAGGAACAGGATAGACCACTGAACTTTTATTAGTGGTGGAAGCGTGACTTGGGGTTTTAGTTGAAAAAAGCAAGAATTTTATGAATGAATCCTTCCTACTTTTTTTTTGCTTTCCGCTTGTTATATGCTCAAAATCACGTAATAACTCTCATTTAAGCTACTCATCTCCATTTGAAGTTTGGAATTTACCAGATCAACAAATGCTTATGCTTCATATACCAGCGACAATTATTGATAATAAACCATGCAAAACTCTGTATGTTTTAACAATCACAGAGAATTGCAATTTGTCATCTTACTTCACCCCGCTACTGCTTTTCTGAGAAAAAAGGAATTTTTTTCTTGTCTCTCATCGTAAAGTATGCAACCATTCGTGCCATCCTTTTCGACACGGTGTCATACTCCAAAGGCGTATCGAATCGTTGGAAAATGTAAAGAAAAATTGGCTACTTTTGCTTTTCCTTATACTATTCTACGCTAACATTAACTATAAGTTTATGCGATGATACCAAAGACGTCCAACCGCCAAGCCCACACACATATTATAAGGAAACCTAAAACTATTCCTGTTTATATACGTAAGTATATCATTTCACAGTTTGCAAAGATTTTTTCCTACCCCTTACAACATCTGCGTACACGTGCTATATATATTTTATATGACTGTGAGAAAAGTTCAATTTTTTATACATTCCAAATAAAAATTGTTACTTACGTTTATACATTCCCCGATGTCAAATAGCATTCGAATTTTACGCTACATGAACACAAGTTTTCTCAATTTCTCATGTGTCACTAACTCCTTTTCCTCATGACATGCAAAATAAAATCCTATCTAGCATGGAAAAAGCAAAAACGCTTCCCATGAACCAAATGTATGTATCCGGTAAACAAAATGCATAATATTTGAGATCTCTAAAGACTTTTACAAACCTTTCATCTATGTCAGCAAGTTCTTGTTTGTTAAAAATATGAAAAAATATATATAGCATATTTCAATGGGTATATATCACAATCAAACCTTTACTCCATTTTCGTAGTTGGATAGATTTTTTTTAAAGTACATCAAAAATAATGATAGGCAATTTTCCTCAAAATTGACCGTGCTAATGATAGCGGTCACCGTCACAAACAAGTGCTATTAAATCAGTATTACTCAATCAAGCCTAAATAAAGGGCATGTGTACACGGGGAACACGAAACAAATATTTACAGAATGCGCTATTTGTTGTGTTGTATCTAGAAACATGCAATGCTCGCAATGGATGATTCGTTTTTTTTCCTTTTTGCCATACAACCCTAAACTTTTTACAGCAGTTTGAAGTAATGAGCTAGAGAGGATCAACGCAAAAGTCCTATTTTTTATTTAGCAAACAACCCGCAGCAAGATTTTCAAATGAATATATGTGGGATATATGTATATTATATGTACTCATGCAGCACTAATATCCGCTGACTTTGCGTGTCCAAAAAATCTGGTAAAGTGCCGACTTGCGATGCGGAATTTCATGGCATGACTCCATACCCCGAAGACGAGTGTGTAAGACTCTCAAGTATGTGTTTAGAGATGCAAAAGCGGCAAGGAAATTGTCATAATTATCTAATTCATCGCTTTTGCGAGCATACAAGCTGAAAACCGAAAGACAAACAAGGAGTAGTTTGTAGTCAAACAGTGTTATCATCACGTCAGGGATGACACCAGGAGGAAAAGGAAAACTATTTTTTAACAAATCCGCATCCTCATTCATTCACAATTACAGCTTCTGTGAAAAACATAAAAAGGAGAAGCTTCCTGGAGCTGCATTCCCAACATACATTTTTTTTGCATTTGTTGTACTATTCATTTCTCACGAGTTGGGTGTTACGTGTGGTATGATAATCCCGTGCAATGCGTCGATGACACCTAAAAGTTCAAGCGGATATGGTGAAGAAAGAAAGAAGGTGTCACTTGAGCCTCAACAACTTGCATTTTAAGTATCCCATATCCATTCTAAATGATTGCACTCTGCATCATCGCGTCGCTCGTCGTGAAAATGGACTGATTTCCTGATGACTTTACAAACTTGCTTACAAACAACCCAATTCAGCTCTTCTAAGCACGTCTCTCGCTGAAACTATTTTGAATTAAGTATTTCAACTGCAAATCCTCCTGACAAAACCATCACCAGTAAAGAACACGTTCTAAACGGTTTTTTGAGCAGACAGCCACGCTACATACGTCTGCTACTAGTGCAGTGTAAAATGATAAATTTCCANACAGCCACGCTACATACGTCTGCTACTAGTGCAGTGTAAAATGATAAATTTCCAATGAGTGAGGGTGATACGGACTTGTCTACACATTAGACAGTGCACTTCTGGCAAACATGTTCAACTAGATACACACACTCTATAATCATCATTACTGTATAACATTCCCATCAACATCGCCTCCAACTTCAGCTAGACCGTATACCATTTTCCAATGATAGTGTTTGGCGTTGGGTAATGCGAAATGGTGCGACTCCCGTCTGAATAAATCATGATCAAAAACTCCAACACTATTTACAATCCGACTGGGAAATAACCTGGTAAAAGTAAATAGAGTGTAAAGAGGGGATCCAAAGCTTAGAGCATGTTTTATTTCGTATAAATAACACCTCATCATATTATGCTTGGCTATATAGGCCCTCATGTGGAGGAATTTTCGTCTTCAGAGCGGGTTTGAAATGGAAGGGGCTCATTCTTTTGCACTTTGAAAAAAAAATATCCGTGTGGATTCGCTCTTTTTCATAAAACGGAAATTTTCACCTAGCCCCTGTCCCCAGCCAGCCCCAGCTAATATATCCCTTCTGGAAGTGTGGATGCTGATTCAGAGACCACTATACTATAGCTAGTGCGTTTCCTTTTCGCTTGTCTCCAATAAATTGCTGACTTTTCCGGGAAGCCTGATTTAAATAGAAATGTTTACGACTGTTATTATTATTTCATACAGAGAGAGAGTGTAATGTGAATGTGATGTTGGTGTGTGCTCTCCGGTGTGCACTCCACAATGACTCTTTTCAGGGCAAAACGACTCTATTCACTCATTCACAGGTTTGCATATTTATTCAAGGGAATGGGAAAGAGAGTAAAAGTTCGCATGGTAAAAGGACACCTCATCCTCGTAAATCTCTCCCTGTATTGGACAATATCTGCCGATTCGCTCTAAATACTCACAATTTACGATTATTGCCTTCACACCTACAAGCCTACAAAACACGGTTGGCAGAGGGAGGATGAGAGGAATGACTTTATATTGGGAAGTCCCTTATTGGATATATACGAGTATGTATGATAAAATACACATATTTTTGCGTGCATGCATTTGATAGGGAGAGGAATCACTTTTTACCACGAAATATAATAGAATCTCTATAAAAATACCCACTATGCGCAACAGCACACCCACATGCATCGCATCCCAACACACATCAAATTTTATATGAATGATAAACACAAGTACGCAATTTCTCCCGTGTCATGTGGCAACTTATGATAGCCCCAATATTACATTTTTGTTTACCGCTATATACTCAGCACTCAGCTATACGGGCACAGTAGAGAGAGAAATGAGAAAATCTGAAAAAAGTATTACTGAAGGAAAGGTCAGAGACCGAGGAAAAACTCCCTACCTTATTTCTCCAGAAAAACGAGAGATGTAAAAGACTGTAAAATCCGATGAAGTTGCACAAAAACTTTTTTCCCGTTCCTCTAACGCTTCCTTCCTCCTTTCCATCCACACTTTTCTGCAAGAGAAAATCCTCTCGGAGGAGTTCCTTGGCGGATAAAGTTGGGAATAAAAATGGGACAACCACGTGAAGTTCCAGAGTTGGAGTTCACTCTCGAAAAACAGAAAACGAACTGTGTCAACAGGCACCCAGAGTTGCGAGATATAGGGAACAGCACTGAAAATGAAATGTCAAACACTCATTCTCCTCGATAGAGAGAGAGAAAAAAAAACTGTTGGTGGATGGAATACAATCGCAATTTCCTAGGTTGGATGACTTATCACGACTTACTCTTGCAAAATCTCTTGTTTGTTGGAATTCTCTCTCAGTTTACTCTTGTTGTTTTGACGGGAACACTAAAAATAAAAGAGGATGAGTCCTCCAGTGTGAGTGTCATGTAGGGAGTGAGATGTGGGCATGGGATTTTTCCTCTTTTTTCGTTGGAGAGACAAAAATAAACTTATATCATTTGGAAATTATCTCACAATTCCGCTAAAAACTTGCCACTATCACGGATTTCCACAAGCACTCTTGTTTGTCCGGAAAAAGTTACTTTTTCTCCGGGTTCTCCACTATATTCGTGTTTCAGTGCGGAGGTGAAACTGGAGAAGATGATTGAATCAAAATATTATGTAATTTCACTGTGAATTTTGGTAATTGGAAATTCATTCGCAATTGAATGTAATTGCAAGTTTTACTGCATCCTTTCATTGGATCTTTGGAATAGTATCTACTTCTGGTATAATCACTGTAATATTTTAAATAGGTATGTAACTAATGTTTAACTCACACGTTCCATTAACAAGATTCACATGAAACACGTAAAAGTCTCTTCTTGACAATTCTGATATTGATGGCCCATCATGTGAATGCGACTCACAACAATCAGTTGAAAAAACATTCGTGATATCTTTAGAACACTGTAGAGCATGAGCTTTGAAGAGACGACATGCATGGAGATGTTACCTTCACGAGAAGTAGTAACAGACTGAAGAGTCTCAGAAAGGTTGTGTGGGTAATCTCACCCGAAAGAAGGAAACTCGCTCGCTCGCTCGCTATCCACATCCCTTGCATGCAGGAACACGTTAGTCCGTAGAAACCTCGAGCAAGTATGAAGCACTGCAACATGAAACAGGGGGAATGTGAAAAGGTGCAGGAGTAGAAGCTGCCAGCAATAACTATCTTGGCTAAAAGGCTACATAATCAATATAATCATCAATCAGCAATAGACCTACAACCTAAATAGCAATATACATTACACTATATTATAAATAAAAACAGTATTTACACGATGTGACCAATGCAATACAAAATGTAGCTTTTATTGATTGTTCTAGCAATAACTGTTACATTTTTCAATAAAATGTTAGGTTCAGGTTCAATTTAAGTTAGAGAAGGTTTGGCAGTGGAATATAATTGCTGAATGAGTGGTGAAACGCAGGGATTGATTGGTAGAATATTCACTTTTGCGGCTTCTTATACTTGGCTTTTTCTTTATCCGACATTTTTCGCCAGGCCGCCCCTGCCTCTGAAGAGGTCTTGGTTACAGCT
>JAANSN010005034.1:0-13383 GCA_036850665.1 Dicranocentrus wangi | reverse complement strand
TCCACAATATTATATAGGATCTTATCGAAACCCATATCCGTGACTCATCTTCTTCTTTTGATCCCAATAGTATTAGTCATAATATATATAACTTTTTCCCAGAAAATGCTTTCTTAAAATGGCATTATCTCCTTCACAGAAAAAAAATAAATCCAGAGAGAGAGACTCAAGAAGATTGCCGGGCAGATTTACACCTCCTCATGTCGTATCAATAATACTCATCCTATATATTTGATCCGACATAAAAAGAGGCGGTTTGTCAATTGGAGCACCAGTATGTGGTCAGCAGCAGCACCAGTGCAAAGATATTTTTTGCTCATTTTTAAAGCTCTCTTAATTTAATATCTCATCGTCAGCTTCGCCTTTTGGTATGTTTAAAAAAAATTTATTCCATTGGATTCATGGATTCATCTCAGAGTTCAAATGTAATTGAAAAATTTTAATTGTTCTTTTTGAAGTTCAGGTGTTTCCCTTTGGAAGTGCTCACTTTTAATCACCATCATCATCATGAAGGGGTTACGTTGGTGGACAATTGTTTTCAGCATCCTGATCGTCTTCCCCCCGCAAGACGGGAGCTGGATCGGATTCGGCGGCGGCGGCGGAGTCCAACCGGTGGGTGCAGGACCTGTTGCTTGGTCGGCCTGCATTGGAGCCTGTGTCGCAGTCCTTACTGCTTGCATGGCAGCCTGCGGACCAGCCGCCCCGGCGTGCAGTATCCCGTGTGCGGAGGCAGCCGCAGTTTGTAAGTCCCTGTGCACTCCATTGTTTGTTGCACCCACACCTTGAAAATGTGGCTAATAATGTGGAAACCATAAATACTTAATCTTATGATTATTAAAGCAATACAATAATATGGATGTTATGTAATTAGGTAATTAATTATGCGAATGGTTTGGGGATTTAAAATTGAAATATCAATACAAGCAAAAAATTTAAATATATTTGAACTTATAAGTTTTTTGTGAAGGGCTTATTATATTAATTTTTAAAAAAATGAATGATTTTATATTGGCTAGTCAATCTGTAGGGAACATACATGATTTAAATTGTTGTTTTAGAACCATATCAAAATTTGAAAATAAAAATATAGTCAGTTTCAAAATTTTTGTTTCGGGTGATTGTGTTAGTTTTTGGAAGTTCTCCCACACTTCCGACCACTTTGACGTTGGAGTTGAACCATGCCCCCCCTCACTCCCATTCATTCTGGTCCCCTCGAGATTTGGAGTTACTACTGAACCCATTTAGGACGGCCGTATTCCTTGAAGCCATCCGTAGTCAATACGACATTTAAAAAGTTTTGGTTCAAAAAAACAATTCAATTCATTCCCGTATTTTATCTTAATGAATGACGGGAAGCATAATATTTATTTCAGCTCTGCTCATCACAATTTCTATATTCCTCCACCTCCCACCCTCCTTTGTACAACCATGGCATAAAAAATCATAATTTTCAAAAGCACTAAAGCACCTTTTGGTTGAGTGCAACGGATACGCGCAGTTTGCAAAGAGGGTTTGGAATGGAAAATCATCACCAGAGGTGCTGAACGCATTTGATTGTTCTGATATGCTCGCTGCGAATTACACGTATTTTTCGAACAAGACACAAACAATAACTTGAAAATATAACTAGCTTTTTAATAATATAATTTTGTTGTTGTCCATGAGTAATAATCTATCACAAAACTTGAGAACTAACAAATACTAATAATAATAATAATAATACATCGCAGGTGTCATGTAAATGAAAGTACACAGCGGAAATGGCTCATCAGGGCACCACTGTCGTCGGCTTCGGCCCCACGCTCGACTCCACCACCGGCGTCGTCGGCGGTCCCGAACTCGACGCGGACAAGTAGTAAAAGTAAATGGGGAGCGTGGTGGTCGGGGGCAGGGGCGGAGTCGGCATCTCCACAGACTGGACCGGCTCCGGAGCAGCGCTCACCGTGGACGGGAGACTCGCCGGGGTGGTTGATATCGTGGGGAGTGGAGCCACCCCATCCTCATCCTCTCTCAAGTCACCACCACCACCGTAATAATAGCCAATTTGTGGGGTGGGGATGATCACCCGGGTGTTGGCCATCTTGGGACCCCGCGTGGTTGCTTTGAACTTTTTGAGTCGCATTTTTCTTTGCACGGAGGATTTAATGAGGTCGGACAGCTCCTCTGACCTTCCTCCTCCGCTAGTCGGGTTCGCCTGGTTGAGGTTGACGAGGAGGAGGAGCACCTCCCCAATTTTCCTCTTTTGAGCGGCTGAACACTTTTCGCAATAAGAGAGCAGGTAGGATTGAATGTAATCTGAAAGAAAGAAGATAATTGGATCTAATGGGAGCCAAGAGTCATCATAACCAACATCAATCAAGTAATAGTAATAAACTTGTTTTGCAACAAGGAAAATTATAGAGAGCAGTTAGCTGTGCAAGTCGTGTCGCGAGTGAGTGAGATGCGTCAAGGTCGAGCTCGACGACCTTTGCCTTTGCTCTTCTCAATCAAAATAGAACCAAAACCCACCCCCCGTCACGCTGTAGAGATGCAAAAAATGCCCAGCTTCACACACTTTTTTTTAAAGTGCACTTGCGCAACTGTAAACTATTTAACCGTGGGGATATGGGTGTAATTTTGAGAGTGATCGTGATCGTGATCATAGCCCATAAAACTTTATGCCTCCTGGCTGGCATTTATTTTCCACAAGGTCACAAGACTCACAGACAAATTTTCAAGAGGAAATTTTTTCAATTGACTACCCACCTGGCACATTATTTATTTTTGGAGGAGCCAACTCCCCTGACGACGGAGGAGCCGGAGGACTACCCAGCAACACATCTCCTCCTCCCCTTCTGGATCTGAATCCTCCATGAACCACTATCACAACAGTAATTCCCAGTAGAGACGCCACCAAGAGCCACGACGACATTCTGCCTCACATTTTGTTGTCTCTCACTTGTCAATGAAGAGACATCAGAGCGAGTAGTGCAGCTCTGAAAATGAAAATGAAAAACGAAATTTAGAGGAGATCACAACAAACACAAAAATTGATAACAATGCGGCGCACGGAGCACTTTCATATCAGTGTATCTCTCTTCTCAACAAAATTCTTTAGGCCTAAGGGCTCATGATTCGGCAATTGGATCAACTGATTGATTTTTCCACTTTCCAAAATACTCTACTCTACTCCCTATGTCAAAAAAATTGCGACTATCATGCTTTTTTTTTATTTATTTCAAAACGTATATTCACAACAGCAATCACTAACTACCCTTATTACTTTTTGGTTGACAAAAAAGGGAGTAGTAACAACATAGTAACGCGTTTCAAAATCGAAAAAATCACTCACGCGATCCGACCATTATCTTGATGACAGTCAACAAGAACAACAAGACCCTCTGCAATAATATACTATAGCCTCATGAGAAAGAGAGAGACATGAAATGAAATGAACTCGTTGCAACACAGTCTACTCCAATTCTATTATTATCTGTCAAGCTTTTAAAAAATGACTGTGCTTTAGTCACAGTTCCCTTGTGTATCTCTTTTATTAATACTACGCACCTCCACCTCGAACTGATTGACTGTTAACTGTTGTCGTGTACTCCACCGAGAGGGATATTTGCAAATGACGCAAAATCCCAGAGTCAACACTAGTTTTACACCGTGCCTACATATTATTATGCGTAGGTATCCCTTATGGAATTTTTTTTTCACGTGGGATTTCTTTTTTTTTTTCTTCATCCTGATCCCAAACCATAATGCGTGTTTATACGAATATAGGCTCTTTTTGTACAGAAAAAAAACTTTCAATCAGGCTGACTGAAATGCTCGATTAACGAATTGGAAAATGTAATAATACTGTAGCTTTTTTTGTTGAATCAGATCAGAAAGTTGTTTTTGTTGTCAAAATCAACAATGTGATAAAAAATGTTTGTATTATTGTACATACTTTTTTAATCCTGTGGATCAAGAGTAAATATATAACGAGAAGGAGAGAAAAAAACGTGACAAAAAAGAGACTATAAAAAAAATTCTCGTCGACCAAATCCATTTTGCTTGCTCGATATATAAAAATATAAAACATTTTTGGGGGGGAAAATGTGTGCAACAATGAGGCAATGCGATGGTATATGTATTTGTGGGCTATTATTATGAAAAAAAGTCGTGAGTGGCGAGCATGCCAACTCCAACTTTTTCAACAATGTGATAAAAAATGTTTGTATTATTGTACATACTTTTTAATCCTGTGGATCAAGAGTAAATATATAACGAGAAGGAGAGAAAAAAAACGTGACAAAAAAGAGACTATAAAAAAAATTCTCGTCGACCAAATCCATTTTCCTTGCTCGATATATAAAAATATAAAACATTTTTTGGGGAAAAATGTGTGCAACAATGAGGCAATGCGATGGTATATGTATTTGTGGGCTATTATTATGAAAAAAAGTCGTGAGTGGCGAGCATGCCAACTCCAACTTTTCAACTTCTCGTGGGGATAATAATAATTTTTTAGGGAGAATCCATCCATCCTCCTTACGCATATTACTATATCACTATATTACTCTCAAGTATGCTGCACGAGACTAGTCATCCGTAACCCAAAACTCCAAAAAAATAAAATGCGATCGTTTAGTTCGTGTAAAGTATGAGGCAATAGAGGCAAAGTCAACCTTCTCAAAAAATTCAGTCTTTTTCTTCAGACTAGCACAACAACATGGTCATTACCTTTTGGGCAAAAGGGCAAACCACTAAAAAAAATTGAAATTATATACACCCTCAACCCCCTCGGCACCACTACAGCTACAACTATACCCTCACACTTTTTAATAATCACTCTTACTTTCAATATACCTACTTATTTTTTGCAAAAGACAAATCACACAGCTCACCCATACTCTTCAAAATTGAACGACTCAATAATTGAATTTTTTTTTTAAATTAATAGGTAGAATGGCAAATCACCTTCTCACTTGTTTCACCCCTCTTGCCTCTACGCCGTGTCAAATGTCAAGAGTGACCTGGGCTCATAAAAAATAAAGATGATGTGATGATGATGCTCCTTCACAAAATCCAATTACCCAAACTGTCTCGCTCAAGTTGGATGATGCACTGCAGAATTTAAACAGCTCAGACTGAGTGATGGAGTAACACTGACAATAAATTTAAAAGGGAGTATCGTTATATTATGCTTTGCTTCATTCATAGCGTAGCACCATGCACCACCTCAGCTCAGCTCAACTTCTTTGTTCACAAGTGTGAGCTCTTCTGTTGAGTTTTTTTTTGTGGGGCTGCTGCTGGCTCCCCTCCACTTTCCATTTCCATCGGAAGGCAAAGGCAGACTTGACTTGTGTTGTGTACTACTGACTGTGCTCTGTCTTTGTAGTTGTGACTTGTGGGAGCTACACATTTTTTTAAATGACACATTAAACAGTAGTGGCTTCAACAATAGAGCAGAAGCAGAGACTACACATTGTCTCTGTACATGATTTTTTTTTCATGTCTTTAAACCTCTCTCTCGAGGTTTTTATTATTGCAATTATTATTATATCCTCATCCTCATGGGCCTGTAGCGGCAAACTCACACAGGATGTGACAAGCCCATTAAGAGCTTGCTCAACATAACAAGAAAAAGAAACAGAAGAAAAAAATTACGAGTGTAGTTGTTGTAGTAGTAGTTGCAATTGTTGCAATTATTTATTTAGTCTGTGCAGGTCTCTCTGTCTCTCTCTCTGAGGCAGAATTAAAACAAGCAGTTTGCCTTGCTCAACTCATCACAGTCGTCATCAACGAGGGCTCATGCGGGGTTTACTAATTTATATTTGGATTGACGACTCTCATCTCAACATTTTCCATTTCCTGTCTTAATTTTACAAAAAGGACAAAATGCAACTTGAAATGCACAAGGCAATTAATAATAATAATGTATATGAGCCTCTGACTGATTGTGACTGTGAGTTGCGTGAGGTGGTACGGTACGCAGGAACTTTTTTTCGTACGCAGACGCAACATAATAAACAAATTCCTCTCAGCTTTCCATTTTCTTCTTCTTCTGACTCGTTTAATGAGATTTTTAATTTTTTTTCAAGGGGAGGCCCTCCTTCCTTGAGGCAATTATAAAGTAAGTTGTCATCATCATCATCGTCATCATATCATCCAAAAAAAAAATTTACTCTGCTTTGTCGTTCGTTCGTTCATTCACTGTGTCACTGCGGTGGCCTAAAAAATATAGAGCTATACGCGTCCTCGTACTTACGCTCTGTGATTAATCTAATCCTATCCTGTCGCAGCGCACCACATCACATTCCGTCCTTTTGTGCATACATTTTTTGTGATAGGCCTTGAGGCAATTTATAAGATGTGGTGCAATCCTCCACCTCCTCATCAAAAGCAGATTTTGTATTTTGAAGGTGGCAGGTATGTCAGACATGAGACATGATGATGATTAGTCCAATTAACGATTTAGGAGCCTTTGAGGCAGCGAACCATCAAACTAAACATTTTTGAATACACGCAAACAAAAATTATCTTTTTTACATAAGTTATTTTTTGTTGCTAATGATAAAATGAAGATATCAATCTGAGCTCTGGGGAGGTTTCATGTGGAGTAAGAAGGAGTAACGTAACCGAAAGTGAAATTGCTTCACACTTTGGGATATTATTATGGCGATGCCCTTATTTGCATAAAAAATTATACCATTTAAATTATCACCTCCTCGCATTTCGTTTTGACGTCCTGCCTCCCTCCCTGCCTGTTATGCATTTTAAAAGTTTTGAAATTTCCTGAGAAGCAATTAACGGGACACAGGACACAGGACAGGTGCATATTAAGTATTTTGCGAGTTTGCACGAAGGATTCATCAACTAGGTGAAGAAATTTAATTCACATCCGCCGCGAGTTTCTCAACAGTCTCGAGTCTGCACTTCTTTTTTCTCACAATCAGTTTCAGTTTGCAATAATAAAAGTGTTTGACATTTTGCAAAAAAATAAAGTGGGGGAACAATGGTGGGAGTATTTTTTTTTGTTGCACTTCAAACAGCTTAGCTGACGAGTATGTACAAAGGATTAAATTGAGAGTTTGCTTGAGAGGAAGGTGAAGGAAGTGAAATTATTGTGAGCTGAGGAGCTCAAATGTTGTTTGCAAATTCTTCATTAAGATGCAGGCCGTGAATAGGTATGAATTGAATTTTATTGAATTAAACTTTTTTTAATAGCTTTGTTTGGCTTCAGTCAGCATCATTGAAATTGTGACTCATGACATGACTCTCAACTTTTCTTCTTCTTCCTCTTTTTTTTGTCACCAACAAACACCGCAATGGTCGCAGATTGCAGCTGTGAGTGCACGAGCCACAATATGCCCTTCCTTCCTCCAATCCCCCCTCCTTGTCAAAGGTCCAGAGGACGCGAACCATGGACGCATTTTGAGGCTCTGCCGGTCGCTCCCCGAATACCACCACGTTGGCCTGGATCCCCTGTGGAGTGGTTTCCCAAGTGGAGCCGTGACCTGTGAGGTGAGCCAGGCTTCGGAGACCGACTAGCCCCTCCACTCCGAGAGCTTTGAGGGCAGAGTAGAGTTCGGAAGCAAAGGCTGGAGAGGGGGAATAAGGTTGGGAGGGATTGTTCGTGGCGAGAAATTCGAATGGAGTGAATTTGGCCGGAGGGGGTGAAAACCCAGTTTTGGGGTATGGCGTGGCTCTTATTTCCGGTGACTCCGTAGGACCTCAACATGGAGGGATTGGAGGGTTGGGCGGAAGAAGAGCCTGGACAATAAAAAATGAAGTTACTACCAAATAATAAAATAAAACAAAAACATTGAAGCTAATTTTTTTTTAAAAACTGGCTGACCTTGAAGACTCCACGGGATGGCCACGCTGAGGCTGTAGTCATCCTTCACAGTTTCGACGAGTATTTCCCTCGGTGAAATGTCGAAATGGCGGTGGACCATGCTCAACCCAAAGTTGACAATGCTGGCAGACATATTGCTTGACAAAGATTTGTCCCACTGCTTCAATCAACCTGGGCACTTGCTTGTCGTGAAATTCCTGGACCACTGTCTCCAGCTTGGGAATGGTGGAGAACACTTCGGGGCTGGGTGTCACCGTGAGCACACTCATATTTGATGAGATGGAGTGGAGCGTTTGCTTTCGTTCTGATAGATTTTGAGATCTGGATGCAGTCTGATGATTGTAGAAGGTGAACATTGGTCCTTTTATACCTCATTTTCCAGATATTTTATTACATTCCATCCAAGGAAGAGTTAGCATGGGAAAATGGCGTACCTTCCAGAAATTTCATCGAAACATTATCAAAATTCAGGTCAATACTTGAAAATTTTTATTTCTGAATTTTCTAAAAAAATGTGAAATTCCCTGAATTTTGAAATTGCAAAAAAGAAACAAAGATGTTTATTGAGGTCGCTCGCTGGTAAAAATTGTGGTGTGTAAATTGTTTACATGACGCAAAAGTATGTCAACTATGATATAATAAATCACTTATGCAGTAATCTAGAATAAAAAAGCTTTTCAAAGAATCGGCATCACTTTCGTTTAAAGAACTGAATGAGTGAAATCCATCCATCCCCGTTATCCTTGGCAAAATGCAAATATGTAAAATAGTCAGTTGGAAAAAACAGTCTTTGAACTCTTTGCACAGATTATCTGGGAAATCCGAACAAGTCAGGATAAAATATGCATATTATTATTATTATCTTGAGGCACACTGCTGGGTGGAGAGCAGAGCACCACCAAAATTCACCGAATTAACTAGATATTAGTCACTTTTACAGCTCACCTCTGTAATTTTACATTCCGCCATCCTGTCAAACATATTATATCAATTTAGGCTGAACAAAAAGGTCCGTGAGTGTTGTGCAAATATACGTAGTCTTTTTCAGAAATAATGAGACAACTTTGATAAGGATTATCTCCTAGACGACTTGCTCAAATAATCTTATATGTTTATATTCTTATATGCTCAACTTTCAGGCTTTCGAATGACATGTTGATTATAGAAGTATTCATTTGCTGGGCAGGGTCAGGTCTGGCAATATCAATAACTAGGTTTTAATAGTATACAGACTTTTGCAAAAACGAAGCTAATTTTTTCTGAGAGCCTTTACTTTTATATTCATTCATAATAAGTTGAAAAAATCGGACATGGTTAGTGTGCCAAGACGATCATACATCTTTTGGTGTTGTTAGCGAGTCACTAGTGGCGACCCATTACAGACAAAGAGACCAAAACCAGGGCGACCCGTAAGTGCTAATGGGGAAAGACATGTAGGTAAATTTAAAGCTGTAGTCCAGAAGGGTGGACGATTCTGGGTGCGACTAACAGCACAAATTGTCAACTAAGATGTCATGTCAGCGTAGGGAATCTTAAATTTTATTTTGCAAATCTCTCGTCTGTGTGCAAGGCATTGTCCCAAAGTGTTCACACATTTGCAGCAAAATTTTGCGTGCAATCGTGTTAGCAAGACTTAAACGTGATTCATGCAGACCCAGATTTTTTTCTGGGGCAAATTGTGACTGGAGGCAAAACATATTTTCATAACTATGAGGCAGACACGAAGAGGCAGTCTTCACAATTGGTCCTACGTGTTTGACAGGCCCCTCAAAAGGCCATGTGAAAAGTTTCAAAGGATACGATTATGATGCTTGTTTTCTGGGACCGGATGGGAGTTTTACTGACAAAGTTCTTCTACAAGGGTACTTCCTTAACCGGACAATCGTATGCGGATAATTTGGACAGGCTAAAAGATGCAATTCTTACCAAACGAGGACAAAAGAAATGGAATGATGGAATTTCCTGTTACACGACTATGCCCATGCCACATTTCAAAGGTTGCCAAGAAGAAAGTGAAGGACGTGGGTTTTATTCAACTACACCACCTTACGTACAGCCCTGACCTTGCCCCATCAGACTACTTTGTTTTCCCCGAACTGAAAAAGTACTTGCGTG
This sequence comes from Dicranocentrus wangi, assembly GCA_036850665.1. Classification (NCBI taxonomy): domain Eukaryota; kingdom Metazoa; phylum Arthropoda; class Collembola; order Entomobryomorpha; family Entomobryidae; genus Dicranocentrus; species Dicranocentrus wangi. The sequence continues at coordinate 3,440 of JAANSN010005034.1, read as the reverse complement.
GGAACAAGTCCAATTCGGTTGACAAAGTGAAAAGAAGCGTAATTTCGTTGCTTGGACATTACAGCCCAGCATTCTTCTCCAGAGGTATTTCGGCTCTTGTGAAACGGTGGAAAAAGTGCGTACGAGTCGGGGGAAAGTACAGAGAAAAAATTGATTGAATATGTCAAACAATATTAAAATTAAAGCAAAACAAAGTTGTCTCATTATTTCTGAAAATGCCTTCGTACCTTGAGTGATTTATTATATGCATAGAGTTTGAACTAGCGAGTCCTCGTTGAAGTGTTTGCAAATTGCAATGCAAATATGCAAAGGGATACAAAAGACTGCAAATTTTGCTAATTTCTTTTCATTTGATTCAACATCAACATATTTTTTACGAATGCCCAACTTGTTACTCAGTACCATAATTTGCGTCATCGCCATTATTTTTGTCTCCGCAATGTCTTTCGAGTTTTCAGTTCCAGCGGTCTTTGGAGCCGTCCAATTCACCTACAACAGCAATTACAAGGTAATTGGGGTCAATAACGAGGGGCTCGTCTCCTTCAACTCCAATCTCGCCCTGTCCTCCACCAACTGCAAGCTCAAGCTGAGCCAAAACTCGAATTCAAAGATAGTCCTGGAGGACTCGAAACTGGATTCGGTCCAGTGCGCCAATCTGCAGCTGTCCGGAAAGGGGAACACGGCCGTTCTAAATGGGAACAGTAACTCCAAATTTCGAGAAGACCGGAATGAGTGGGAGGGCTGCTCTAACTCCAACATCAAAGTGGTCGGGAGCGGGAGCAAGGTGAAGCTCGTCGAAAATTCCAATGCGACATTTCCGGGGATCGGAATGAGGTGAATGCGGAGGGAAACTCGAACCTAAAGGTGGTCGGACGTGGAAATCGGTTGGTGATCAGAAACACCCTTAACCGCATTCTGGAGCCAGTGGCTCAGCCGTAATAATTCATAATATTTTGAAGGAGGAATCAATTAAAATTGACTAAAATTTTGTAGAATGAGTGACGACGAGGGGGTGAACTCGGTGGAGATCAAGCCCGTCTTTGGAGTTGGACCCGCTGCCACCACCACCAGGTGGAAGTTGGATGTCATCAATAACCACTTCCCTCATTGGTAGCAGGTTTGGTCGCAGCACGACCAGAATCAGTAGCTCATATTCGTCCTCGTCATCAGCAGCCCATCCTCAGTTTTTGATTAACTACGTGGAGAGGGCGGAGGTCACAGGGGGAAAGTAGAAGCTGGGAATTTTCGACTTTAAGCTGGAGGAAAGATCCCCCACCTCCTATGAATTTACGGTGGATGAGTCCGGGCTTGATTCTGGTTCTTTCGAAAATAGAAACATGGGTCCTTCAGAGCTGTTTTTGTGCGGGGAGCAAGCCGGAAGGAAACAATGTCTCAAATTCAAGGCGCCGCCCAACCAGATTTTGCCGTGGATCTTCTGACCAGCCAATCAAATATGTAATTCAATAAATATTGACAGATTGACTAGCTAATAATAAAAAACATTCATTTATTAATATAATTTCCTCACAAAAATCAAAGAATCTCAAATACGTTTAGGTTTATTTTAATTCTAAATTCATAAATCATACATATAAGTATGTTCAAGGTGAGGGTGCATCAAACAATGGAGTGCACAGAGATTTATAAGGTGAAAGTGGCTGTCTATGCCCAAGGAATATTGCATGCCGGGCCGAAGCTGCCACGGAGGCAGTAAAGACTGCGACACAGGCTCTCCAGCCCACCAAGTAGCAGGTCCTGCAGTTACCAGTTGTTCTAGTGCAGCTTTGAAGTATATTATGTCGTATCGTATAGGTATGTGTGTATGAAATCCCACCCTAGTAGAATACATATAACAGAGCATATTTTAAGCTGATTCAAAAATTGACGATATCCATAAAAACAAAGTATGAAGAGAAGGCACCACATTCGTGGAACGTTCGACTTGTGTTATTGTGTTCCGAATAAGCAAAAATCTTGCATTTCCAATTTGCGCCTTCTGAAGAGGCACTTTGTTATTTGCCCGAGCAGGAACACAAGGATTTAGTAAGTGAGGGTGTAATTGAACCAGATACCTACTAATAATTTTATGATAGATTGAATGAATGACCATTTGTATTGGTATTTGATAGTAAAATTGAATTTGGACTTATCTCACAACGACGTGTATTACGAAGTATACAAACCAGAGATAACGAAGGAAATGCTAATGGCGAAAGCTGGGTTTTATAAATGATAACTAAGGAAATGCTAATGGCGAAAGCTGGGTTTTATAAAGAGGTACTCAAGAACATGCTTAATGAATAAAGAATATGCGGAAATTCCATGATCTCGTTGACCCGTTTGAATGCGGATTATGCAGTAGCGAGTCTTACACTCGTTATTACGACCTTATGCAGCATGCAATGGACAGCATTGTATAGGAAAAGTAAGAACGAAAAAGAATACCAAAAATCTATTCAACCAGGTTAAATTATGACTAGACTCGCCTCAAATACTTTTTACTTTTTTGGTACGTAGAATCAAGATGCGGAATCTATCTGGAAAGACGGCAGGACACAGAACATATTTATGAAGACGGAATCGCAACATTCCTTTTGAATGAAACGTGCCATTCGTGCGAATGTGCCCATGTACGAATGTCTAGGAGAGTAACTGCCAACCGGAACACTTCAGACTCACGCTTGTCTGTCTGTATTGTCATGTCAAGAGGATTATGATATTACGCGAAAGTTTGTATGTGTAGAATTACTTAGAAGACATTTATATCTCGACGACGAAGACCTGTACGAAGAACAAAAATTTATTTTCAGTAAGTTATACAAAGCAATGCAGTATGTTTAATTAATGTAAGAAATAAATATGAAATGATGCTTTAATGTTGCCGAAATGAGCACTCAAGCAAGCGTGATGACGAACTTCCACCTTCGTACAATGATGTGGTGCGAGAAGTATCGCCTCCACCACCCTATTGAAAGTATTAGTTTTGCCCGTTAATTAAGTTCTGAAGGCATTCAATATGTACATCTCCTACAACGAGTTTTTTTATAATGTAAAAATTTTTGTTGAGGTTGTAATGGGATGCGTACGAGCTCTTGCGAGCAAACGACGCAGCACCAAGTCTCAAACCACGCCACACATCTTTCCCTCTAAATATATATACATACGATACTTATATGTACTTATAAAGTATAAGAAGAAGACATATTAATAAATGGTATGAAGCTGCGGGAGCAGCTTTAGTCACTTCATCTCGGAATCTCGAGTCCGACACACATTCATTCACAGAGCTCTGGCTCTATTATTTCCCGCATTCACCCACTTGTTACATTGGCATATTTCTAGTTACCAAACTGTGGCAATTAGCCACCTTCTATCGGCGATCCGTGTGCGAAGGCGATAAACGGAAGGAACCTGCACCCCCTAATCAGTATTCCGTTTTA
>JAANSN010005033.1:0-13385 GCA_036850665.1 Dicranocentrus wangi | reverse complement strand
AGCCATGTCTGAAATATTTCCGCAAAGTATTTATGCACGTGAGATGCCTATTATTATATTATCCTACAGCAGCAGCAGTGGAGCATCAGAGCAACCAAAACTCTGGCTTCCACAAAGTCGTCCGCTCCTCCGCTCCGCTTGAACATGTGAATACTAATAAATGCAAGTTGCACACAACCCGACAAAGAGAAAACGGACAAGTTTTTTTAACCATAGGGTTCTCTCTCTCTCTCTCTCTCTCTCTCTAGTAAAGAATATCCCACTGGACATGCGAAACGTAGTAGTGCACCACCTTGTAATATATTATTATATGAGGGACAAGTGAAGGAGTAGTCATGGGAAAAAAATCAGCAAAAAAAGTTGTACCGACAAAAAAAATTAAATTTCATGTAAAATCGTTAAATCCATTGGAATCGACCACTCGAGAGATCTATCCATCCACCCACTTTTGAGTGAAGAACATGATATAAAAGTTTTTTTCCCTCTTCTTCTTCTTGTCGAGGTGGAGTGAAAAGAGTGTTTTTTTGAAGAAAGAAAGAGAGAGTGAGAAGAGAGAGAGAGAGAGCACAAGTGTGAGAGTAGTAAGGACTAGTCGGAGAATGTGGAGAGCTCGACGGGCTCGTGTGGTGAGCGGAAGTTTGCTAGAGAAGTTGGTAATAATTTTATTGTGGATTGAAACCAGAATGGAGGAAGGACTACTACATACGTAACGTACTCCCAACCAACCAGCCAAAAAAACCTTCCGCATTTCCCCACTGCGAACTTACGTTAGCAGCGCAACCGTTGGTTGGGGAAAGGGTGAAACGTGCGTAATTCGAGGACAAGTTTTTTTCCCCTCTTCGTCTTCTACTTCTTTCAAGAGGAAAAGGTTTTGGTTGTGAAGCTGATAAAGCAAGTTTTTTTTTCATTGTGTCCATCATTCTTAATTCTAGTTGTTATTATGAACTGACAACGCCAACCAAGGCAACCAACCAACCAACACCACAGACAACACAAACAGAGCGGCTATGGCTCTCTCCTTTCCAACAACATTCACGGGGAAAAATATAATTTATATCAAACTGAGGAGGAGGAGGAGGATGAGGATGAGGCCACATCAAACGGAATCAGTGAAAAAGGAGAGTGAAAGTGGGGAGATGCTGAATGCTGATGCTATATATAGTTTTTTTTATATTTTATTTGCCGAAGGGTATACATTGCGTCAGTGATCCCTTTTCTTGGTGTGTAAAAGTAAGTACTTAAAAGGTTGGGCTGCTCGTCGAGCGACGCTGTTCTGTTGTAGTAGTACAAGATGGTGAAGTGGTGCCTTCTCAGTATTCCACGGGTGAAACTTGTCGGAAGAAAGGTGGCTTGCCAGCAGCCAGCCAGCCAGCTTCTTTTCTCTGATGTACTATCATCTTGTGTGGAAAGTCGAGGGGAAGAACATTATTGTCGGGTGTGGAAAATCCTGTCTTGTAAAAGTGGCTTCAAGAGGTGTACCCACCCAAACGCTGTCTTTAACAAACGCGTGGAGGAAGGAGCATGGAAACCATGGAAACTGATTTCTCCTTTTGTTGCAAAATTTTTATTATTTTTTTTGTTATGCCACCACTAGGGCTGAAATTATTTGGAGGGATTTTAAAATTGGTAAAGTCGTGTCGGCACAGCAACCTTGCAACAACGCGACCCTGTCGCTCCGCCGCCGCCGCTCCGTATCCTTTTCTTTAGGCTCACGCAGCATTCCTTTGGAGGCAACGTCGATCGAGGACTCCAACCGGCGCTCAATGCGGTCTCACACACACACACCGTCATTCAATGCTCGAAAAGAAAGGGAAAAGGGGAAAAAAGTGATTTTCTCGGGAAGAAGTAAAAAAATATATATTGTTATTCTGGGTGGAAATGCACTGAATTTAGATTTGTTACTGGTTTCCTCCGACTGTGTGTCTAGCGTTGCATTGCGATTCCCAATGTTTCCTTCCCCACTCGATACCAGCAGCATTATTATGACCCTTTCCTCCTCTTTTCCTTTCTCCTTTTTGCCTCCTATCTCCTCCACTCCATACAAATGAATCAAGTGTGTGGAGGAGAGCAAGCAGCGAGGAGCAGCGAGGTTGGAGGTGGATTGTAAAAGTAAAAAGGAACCTGACCAAATTTGTAGTAAATCCATTAAGACGATGGACCGGAAGAGCTCTAACACTAAAAGTTTGATTAGACTTTTTCTTCCACCTCTTCCTCCTCCGCCTCCTCTTGAAATTAAAAGGAGTCGACATGAAATTTCAAATTAACATGCACATTGATACTTTTCCTGAGCGGGGAAGAAGTGGCCTATAGTAGCCTATATACTTATATATCTCATTCGCATGCCATATCACTTGTCAGAGAGAGAGAGCGAGAGACTTGCTCTCAACAACCCACCGACTTTCTTTTTTTTACCACCTCCCTCCTCCGCATCTGTCTATCCTTTTTTTTCTCTGACAGTCCGATAGCACGCTAGATTGTAACCTATTCACTCAGCTGAATGACTATTTTATTTTTACTGGGATATCATGTTTCGATCAATGGAGCCCTCCTTGCAATTAGCCATTTCCACTCACATTTCCAATTCAACTCACTCATGCGTTTCTCACTGATCGCAGAAAGCAGGCAATCCTTATTTAAGGAAATGGCTTTTCTTCTTGTCGGGAAACATGTGTGAGGAAACGTGGACCTGTTTTTTTTATGGTACAACAAAAAGGGGAGAAAAACTTGCGTATTTCACTCATCTCCGAATAATTTTTTCCTCTGCATTGTCCTGATCCCAGTCTTACCTTGACACAATCCCTCTCATTTGGCGAGAGAGATGAAAAATATTATGAGGAAATCTAATTTGCGAAATCACAGTCTTTTTTTACACTCATTGTAACTTTTCCGTCTGTCGGTCCTCCAGATCCAGCTCATCTCTCGAAGAATCCTGGAGAATTACAATATTCATGATGGTGGAGTCGAGTGGAGGGTTTCAACAAGTAACTCAAAATTTTGGAACTGGAGTGGAGTGTTGCGACATGCATTTCAAGTTCTCCGGCTCACCTTTCCGTGTAATTACGTGATAAATGAAAAAAAAGAAGTAATATTCTCCAGCTGTAAAAAAGTACAGGAATAAGGAGTAACGTATACTTTAATACTTCTCTGTATCTGGAGGGAAATAATTCCAGTGTTCGGAGAGCCATGATGAGCTATGCGAATATGTATATACCCTCCTCCTCCGAGTAAGTGTCGTGCTGACAGTGTTGAGATTGGAGGGAAACAGGAGTTACCTACTTAGGTAGGTTATGGGTAGTTATATAGGTCGCTGTTGCATTTCCTCCGTGAAATATATATATATATATATATATATATGTACCTACTTCATAAAGTTTGAGCAAGATTAAATGTTAGCTTCATTTACATCATCAGATGAGAAATCCTCTCTCTGTACACATGAGTAACCCGACATGACAGGTTTCCCTCATTTATTGCCTACATTAAATCCTAACACACAAAAAGTGTACGCCTCCAGAGAGAGAGAGAGCTTTCGTCTTCCTCTTATTCTTCTTCTTGCAACCTCCAAGCTCAAAATGATGATTTTTTCTTTTCTGAGGCAAGAAGAAAACTTGAGAGTAGAAAGTAGAGAAACTGGTGGTGAAAGCTCGTGTGAACCCCCACGTCCTGCAAGTCATCTTGTCGTCATCGTCGTCGTCGTCGTCGTTGTACGCCACGGTCGAGTCCCCTCGTACAAAGCAAATTAGCTCATTCAACCATCAAACGAAATTTTATGAACAATCTTCAAGTCAATTTTGATCCAATAAAACGGTCATGCCCGAGCGTGTAGTAAGTATCTAAGGAAGGAGAGGAGATATATCACCATTCCCTGCCTCACTGGCTCTCGACTACTCCGCTCGCTATTAACATGATCAGCGAAAAAATTGTTCCCAGCGATATGATCATTATTCACACACACAGAGAGAGAGAGAGAGAGAGTTTTAGTGTGGTGCTAACTCCTTTTTTCTCCTCCTCCGGTTATGAGGAGGAACGAGGAGGAGGACGACGACGAGGTGGAAAAATCCCGTTTAGTAGTACGAGGCCTGGCTTATAAACACCTCAGCTCAGCTATCCCGGCAACATCATGATCGTTATTCAATTCGGCCCCGCTGTAATTCTAATAACTTTAGAGCCAGAGAATCAAAAACTCTGTTGGTAAAACAATGGCGTTCGTTGAGTTCCATAAAGAAAAAAAAAGCAGGAGGAGGATTATATTAGTCGTTTTTTCTTCTATATTATACCACCTTCCTTTTTCCTTGTATATTCATAATACCTACACTACCTATGTCTTATTAGAGTCAGAAAAGTAGAGGACGACGCAGCTAATTTTAGAGAAATTATGGAAAGAGTGTGTGGAAGAAGCATGGGGAGAAAAGGGGAAGAGGAGAGGAAGAAAGAATGCCTTCGGTCCCGGTCTCCGTGTCAACCAGTCTGGTGTAGTTTTACACAAGGCCCGTCGTCGTCGTCGTCTCAACACCAAACCATGGAATGCAGCTATAGAGAGCTACTGCTTTTCTGACTAGACAGCACTAATCCTTTTACCATCCCGCTCCATTATTCTCATCTATTCTCTCTCTCTCTCTTTGCTTGTAAGTGAAACTTTGTCTTCTTCATCTTGTCCTGTTTTTTTTATTTTCCTATCAACCATGATGCTATGCATTTTCACATTGTTTGCAACACACATGCAGACAGACAACCGCAGTGTATCAAAAAGGGGATGTCTTGAGAGCGTTTTTTTGTTAGCTTTTTTTTCTCGTAGAAACAATGTCGTCCTGAATGCTTTGTGGCGAAATCAATAAATAGGCAATATTAGACTTGTGTCTGTGGTGGCGGGGGTGGAGGTGGGTACTCTACCATTAGAGAAATAAGTTTCTGCGGAGGAGTAGGAAGATTCTGCGGGACGGGAGGATTCCTTGTGGAGGATAATGATATGTCGGGGATTGACAAGGTAGTTGTAAACACGGACTTTATCGTGTGGAGCAGACGAATCATCATCATCATCATCAGATTGTACACCATTGGTCCGTTGACAGACTACTGCCTTGATAGAGGGAAAAGCTGTCAGAAAATCACTCGTCAACTGGCGAAGAAGAAGAAGAAGCAGAAGAGGAATACGAAGACGCAAAAACGAGCGAGATGAAATTGGCAGTGTAACCCCAACTTTGGAAAAAAGAGGAAGAAATTCCTCAATGTAACAACTTTCCAAGAAAGGAGTTGAGTTGGAGATAGGTTGTCTTGCGAGAGCGAGTTTTATTACACAGGATTTTTATGCATTGAGAGATATATACCCTTCAGAATGAGAGAGAGAGAAGGGCAACCGAGGAGGCACCTTGCCAACTGGTAAAAAAATCTTCCCGAGAATACGTCCTTCTGCTCTTCCCTTTCTCTCTGAAAATTACTCGATTTAGCCCGGTTTTATCACGTGACAAATGACAGACGGCTGATTGTTAGTGACCAACATTGTATGAGCATCCCTTCATCCCGGCCGGAGATAACATTTTTTGACACGTTAAGAACCCGACTAGAATCCCGTGTTGAGTGTTGAGTGGGTTATTTAGTGCGGGAGAGATAAGGGAAAGCCGGGGATATTAAATGGAAGGAAAGTTTGTGTATTCTATCCTCCAATTACCAGGCTTCACCTTTCTCGGAGGAAACATATCATATAAGCGTCATCATGATCATCATGATCATCCCACCGCCCATCTCTCTCCTGCCTTTTTTTGCCTTCCCTTTTTTCCGAGAAAAGATGATGTGAGACGTGAAGGGAGGCTCATTACTAGTTAAAATTTTAATTCACAAACAGCACACAAATTCATCAGGGGCTGAGGCCGACTCGTCCGTCGTCGTCCTCCTCGTCCTCATCGTCGTCGTCGTGGCCCAAATTATGTTTTAAAATGTAATAAGCCTGATGGCCAGCCCGGTATAATTTGACTGGGAAGCTGGGGAATACTTAAAGTCTAAAAAGGGCATTAAGACTTTGAAGCGAGAGTAGTGGAACTAGCTCAATATATAAGAGAGAGAGAGAGAGATCTCTTCTTTCTTTCGCCTTTGAGTGATCTTCACCAACTACCAACAACTTGCTATGAAACTTGTTATGCAAATCACTGGAAAACTGTGTAGTGTTCCCGTGTTGTTCCCGTTTCAATAAAAGACAACTACGTAGATGCATGCATCCCACCCAGGCCCACACAACACAAAAAGAAACTTGGCAGCAACAATCCTTGACATACATGCCTACAGACCCAGCGATAGCCATAGATAGAGTCATATTACTAGACTAACAGTAAAATAAAATAAAAAGTAGTAAACATGTGCGAAAAATTCCCTACCATTTTTTCCCTTCCTCATCTCCTCATCCCTCCCTCTCTAACCTCCCTCCCTCCCCGCTCTCTCTCTCTCTCTCTCTCGTCTACAATTTCATTTCTTGAATTTCCCAACAGACCATCCTATCTTTGAGTTTCATCATGCGTTTCACTTGGAGCAGATTAAATTAGAGCCTCTAGACTTCCCTATTAACTGCCACTAATCACATATTTATGAATTAACACGAAACAGCAATTTCAGCGCTCCAGCTGCGTTGTTGTTGTTGCTACAGTTACTAGCAGGAAATACGCAAAGAGGGAGGGAGAGAGAGAGAGAGGTGTTTTAAGCTCTGGCTAATTTCTCGTGTCAGCGGAAACAGCTGAATTAGTTGAGACGATAAAGAAAGGAAGAAAAAAACGGGGCTCCAAAAGTTATACTCCATTACAGCGTATATATTTATGGCGGGCGTAACCATTAAAAAGCTTGATCATCGTAATCATAGCCATTCAGTAGGACTCATCTAGTTTTTACAACAAGGCTCTCTAACGGTGGTGGTGCTCCGCTCAGTGAGGAAAGTAAAAGCAAGTCGGCACATAATACTTTCTTCTTCTTCTTCTTCGTCGTCGTCATATTCCCTCCTTCAACGACTCCTCTTCTCCACGAGCCCCCCTTTTTTGTTGTTGCTGCGCATTATTTCCGTGGGGAATTTCCAGTTGGAAAAAATTTCCTCGTGTGTGCCGGTGTCGGTCGTCGGGTGAGTCTGTGATGATGATGATGATGGGACAGCAGACTACAAGTTGCAATAAAATATTTAAAGGGCTGATCCTTCAAAAAGACTAAAGGAGTCCCCTCTTTAAGAAGAAGACTACTCGACTCTACTCCTCATCTACTTTTTCTCTCCCTGGCCAAGTTTCAGTTTTGGGATAGTTTTGATGGGTCTATAAAAATTACATGATTACCAGCACCAGCACCACCACCGCCCAAGACTAAAAATGTGAGTTGGTCGTCGTGAGAATGAAAAAAGTGCAGCGTTGGATGATGGAGCCTTTGCACGGTGCTCCAACTCACGATCAGTGGCATTCGAACCACCACGCCGCGTATAAAACGGTTCAGAGAAAATTTTTTTTATTCTGTTGCGATAAAGTTTGGAGGGATGAAGGAAGGTGATTGCTTGCTTTGTGAAAAGGGGAAATCAATTTCAAGCTATAAAATAGAGAGAGATAGATAGAGAGAGAGAGAGAGAGTCTTAGCCTAGTTGAGCTAACAGGATCCCAAAGTTTCAGAGTGTGGAATGACATTAATGACAATTTTAATCACTCAAATTAGCCTTCCTTCACTCCACCAAAGCTCTCTTTAGCAGGGCAATGATGTTATCCTCCTCGTCCTCCTCATCCCCCTCAGCTCAGCTCCGTTCCGTCTCTGAAAAGAGCTAGAAGAGACGAGCTGCTTGAGTGAGAGTGGTCCATTCCAAAGACTCTGTCAAGCTTGAGAGCAAACAGGAGGAGGATGCGAGCAGCGGATCTGATTGTTAATGCTCCACTGACCTGTTTCATCCATTAGCCTCAGTTTTCCTGTTTCCATTTTACTTTTCTAATTAATTTCCTTTCGATGAGTTGTTCAGAGGCGGAGGAGAAAGGAGAGAAGGAAAGAAAGGAAGAAAGAAATGCCATTAGAGCAGGTGCTATAGCTGAAGCTAAAGCTGACAGAGGAAATCTATCTAGGATATTTCCACAAAGAGATTCTCTCTCTCTCTACTCCTCCTTACAATTTGATCTGCTGAGTGCTGAAAGGTCATTTTTTTGTAGAATAGTGGATTTGGACACAATTTCGATTTCGGTGGTGGATAAAAAGGGTTTAAACCTTGTCAACTAATAACAAATTCCTTTCAATAAGCGAAGCAACCAATTCCACACTTTGTGTGTGTGTGTGTGTTCTGTTCGTAAACACTAATAAGCTCGTGTGTTGTCCTTTTGACCAGGTTATCAAAGTTCTAGCGCATAGATAGTAGCAGTGGCAGTAGCTAATCCTGTCTTTGTGTTTGGCATTGGCATTAGCCGGGAGGCGGACTTTGGCTGGAAAAGTGTGTGGGCTAAAAAGCAGTCAGTAGGTATAGTATGAGAAAAAAGAAAAGGTGGAAAAGAAAAAAAATGGAGGTAGACTACTTACCAAACACCTGAAGTGTGATGAAGTAATATCTTCCAGGCTGGAGATTATATCCATTTTGTAGAAAGACGTCTCCCGTTTCCTCATCAGCTCCGAACATGATTGAATTGAGGGGCTGACAGTTATTAGACGAGGCTGTCCAACTGATGGGACACGACACCTGGGAGCTGCTTCTGCTGCTGCTGCTACTCCCTCCCTCAGGGCTCCGGTCTCCACTCCCAGGCAGGTGCGGAGGGGGGAAATTTGATAAATTGGTTTGTGGCAAGGAATTATAAAAGCTACTCTCTTGTAAAGGTCGATTGTTATCAGTCTCCTGCGGGTGATTGGATGAAGCTAACGATCTATCTTGCGGGAACGCGGTACTGGCCCCTATCACCTTGTACCTGGGCGTCGCACACGGGCACGTCGCAGCCGGTCCCACTTGACCCAGCTGGCATGTAAGGCCCAGATCATCGTCGGCTGCCTCAATCCGAAACAACGGGGATGACCTTGACCCGCCTCCTCCACCTGGAACGAACTCGGAACGTTGCTGCTGCTGCATCAGTTTTTGCAGCTCGGAAGGAGGGGATCCCACCTTGCCGCCCCCTGAACTCTCCTCCACCAACAAATTAGTTTTTGAATCTGCGAATGCAGCGGAATTTGAGGGAGGTGATGAAGAGGAGGAGGACGACGACGGAGGTGATGATGATGCAAATGGGGGGAGCAAGCCTGATATACTCTCGTCCCGGGAAACTGTTGCTACGGCTGCTGCTGCTGGTGATGATGATGAAGATGCTGGGCCAGCAGGTTGGGGGAACGCGGCTCCTTCCGAGTCCAACGATGAGCCTGGGAACAAGGGCAAGGATGAGCCGTCCACAATGAAAAATGGCTCTTCTGCCAGGAATCGTGGAGAGAATCTGTCGACTGAAGCACAAAAAATCATTAATTATCATCAACTCTCACAATTTTACTCGTGGCAACTCTCTCTGATCTCTACCCTGTCACTAGCCAAGATTACACATGCCATAATAATATACGCGGACTGGCTAGCGACCTACAAGTGCATCGGCCTCTAATCTGATAATTTGATAGCTTTTCCTCCGACCACTACCACCACCACCATCACCACCACTGAACTGCCATGAAACCTCCAGTATGTATTTCCCACAAACCCCCTGCCTCCTACTTCCTACTCTGTAGTCTTCTTTATGCATTTTCCCTGCTCAAACAAATCTCTCCGTGCCCATACACTTGTTTGCGCTGCTACACGCCTGGAATTTTAATTGCAATTTTTTTTTCTCTCTCTCTCTCTTTCTCTCTCCATAGATCATCAGATTCGAGGAGGAGATCAGGTCTTTCCCATTTTCATGCATTGGAAAAATTATTCACATCATCATCATCATCCCTTTTGAAAAAAAATCATGCATAGTTCAGAGACCCCAACTCAAGTTGGAAGAAAGCATGATATCACGATGATTTCGCAACGAGCGACCTGACGTGCATCACTGACTACAGCAGCAGCGTGGGACGTTCAACAACAAAGTATACGTTCTCAGGGATGGAAAACATTGCAAAAGCAAAAAGGGCATCTTCTTTGCATAAATGTAAACTAAACATGTGTATCATTTTATTATTATTATTATTATGTTATGCACGCGTCATTTTTATTATTGCGCTTGCTGTAGCATGCCCCACGGATCAAAGAGTGTTCAACAACCCATCTACAACTAAATTGAATCCATCCAGGTGGTTTGGGTTCGTAACGTAACGTCTTCTCCAGAAACCTTGTTTTTGTTTTTCTTCCTTGTCAGTTTCTTTTCAAATTCCAGAAAAAAGGCTAGTCACTTTGCCCCGGAAGAAGAAGGCCTCTCTTGGGAGAGGTCGTAGAAGGATAATAGGACGATAAGGTGGTGTTCTGGGGTCCACCCAGCAAAAAAAAGTTGGGAATTTCTGGGTATATATACATATGTATATAATAATCATGCATTATGCATGCAGCCAGTAGTTCTTGCTTTTCTTCCCCGTTGATGATATTAAAAAAATGCGTGAACAAGGGAGTTTTTTTTTGGTTTTTTTTTTTAAAAAAAAAAGAGAAAGAAATTCCTGTAAAAATAAGACGGTGGTTGTTAGCCCCACCGTTTTTCCCCCGTTGGCAAAGTATTATTTTTTTTAGTGCTAGCTCCGCGAAGATGCAACCGAGGGAAGCGGAATGTATAAAAATATAAGGATATGGTGGTGGAGTTTTTTTTTGTTTTTAAAAAAGAGTATGGAGTAAAAAAAGTAAGTGGAACATGAATACATGCATGATGAAATATATATTCTCTGCGGAACGGGTCACTTCACTACTCCTCCCGTTTCCTCATCCCTTTTTTTAACAACGTGGTAAAATGCAAGTGGGGCCAAAAAAGCGTATTTTTTGTGTGTTTTTAGGTTGTTTTTGGGTTGTTGGAAATGGAGGGAAAGGCAACAACTTTCCCTTGCTTCTTCTTCTTCCGGTGGAGGTGATCCCGCTCATTAATTTGAAGAAATGTGAAGCAAGAGGAGGGCTCACGATGTGGGAAGGGCGAAGAAGGTGGAAAAAAACAAAAACAACAACAACAGCATCAGTGAGAGAGAGAGAGAGAGAGAGAGCATGCTAAAATGGCATGATACCGGGTGGGACCCGGTACTTATCTACGAAAAAGGAAAAAAAAATAAGAAAGGGAAAAAAGTTGGCTGGGGAAGTTTATTTCACAATTTAGACCTTCCTTTTTTGTTTTCTCGGCTTGTTGCAATGTTGTTTTCTGGAGAAAGTGCAAGAAAAGGTTTGGGCAGAGGAGGAGGAGGATGATGATGATGATGATGATGATAGCGGAAGAGGTTGCATAACGAACGTGTTTTCCACGTATGCAATTTCATTGAAGATATAGGGGGGATGGAGGAAAAGGGCATTTCCTGCTTGAATTTTTTTTTGCTTACTCCGTGGGGAAACCACTTAAAATTTATTGCATGCGTAAATGTTAATGGACTGGTCGTGTCTCGACTTTTTCTTATTCCTTCTCTCTTCTTAGTCCACACACGCCAAAAGATGAAAGAAAAGAACTCTGGCTGAGGAGAACGGAGTAGTCGGAATGGAACGGGAGGAGGGATAGATGGAGGGAAAAAACCAGGGAATTTGTAAAAGTTCAAAAAGGAATCATTGCGTGTACGCCACATTTTTTTCTGGACCTTTTCTTCTTTTTTAAACTATTTCGAATTGAAGTTTCTCGGATGTTTTGGAAATAATATAAAAACAAGTTGTGTTATCCTCGGTTGACAATGGAATGCGGCGAGTGTGTGTGGGGAAGGAAAAGTGGTGATCCAACCGGGTTTACTTTCATCCCATCATCCCATATCACTTTCCCAGATCCCTTTCAAATGGTGCTGTTGCTGTGGGAGCGTGGGAGCTAGTGAAAAAATGGGAATTTTGGATGGCATTACTTGCCCTGCCCTCCATGTGCGTGTGCGGTGGTGGTGGTGGTGGTGTTGGTGATGGTGAGTGACACGACGGAAAATGAATGGAAGGGGTAAAAGGTGTCATTGTCCAAAAGGATAGAACCATCACTTTGTTATTTACATGGTGATCATTCCTTTTTAAAATGGATTTGTCAAAAGTGTCACTTTAAGGATTTTATTTTGGTTGTGGCAGGTGGTGGACAGGGGGATTCCTAAAAGGGGAAAGAAAGGAGAGCCAAGCCAGCCAGGATTTTGTGGAGAAATTTTCAACAGGCTCCAATCCAGCACCTAACGAAAAGGAAAACATTTCCCATTTTTTCCCTCTTCCATATCATATGTGTATGGCTCGGGTTAGGTGTTTTTTTGGAGTTGTTGGGAAAGAGTGCTATTGGGAAGAGTGTTGGACTGCCTATAAATAATACGAGTTGGGTAATTCCGAGTTGTAGTAGATTTGGTGGAGAGAGAGAGAGAGATAGAGAGACATTGGGCATATGGCCGCTGTAACTCTTGCTCCTTTGCTACTACTGGAGCCTCGGCTACATGGAATTCTAGGGGGAAATGGAGTGGTGATTTCTCTTTCACCGCAGAGCATCATCGTCGATGATGATGATACAACATTGGAGGGAAAATCTCTAAAATATTTATGCCTGTCTACGCCTAAAGTATTATGCATTTTGAGGGATCAGACAGGAAGGACAAGGAAATAATAGAGAGAGAGAGAGAGAGAGAGAGAGAGAGAGGTTCAATTTCACCACCGCGTTCAACTGTGGGCTTGGCTTGCCGGATTGTGTGAGTGCTGGAGAACGAACAACTTTAGAATATTTCGTTTGAATACTACGGAACGTGATACACATCTTCATCGCGTTCCTCCTGGATGGATGCTGGAGAGAGAGAGAGAGACAGAGAAAGAGAGGTCTTTTCTCTTTTTTGGGCACTCCAGTTGTTCCACCACCATGTAACTGCTAAAAACCCGTCGTTGTTGACTACCTACCTAGTCGTCGTCGTCGTCGTCATTGTCGAGGATATAAATATATGGACGGAGCAATATGCATAAATTTTGATGCTAGACTCAAGCCGCTTATGATGATCATGATATAGTGGTTGTGGTGGTGGTTCGTAGTAGTAGTAGTGATTTCTCCCCTGTAATTCTACTTGTATGAACCCCAGCTCGGTCGGCTTCTTCTGTTTAGTGAGAAAACATGGGTGACAGGGTTAGAGTTGGCATAAATAAAAACAAGAGCACTCTGAGACAACAATAACTAAACGGTCGTCGTCGTACTCGTATCGTCGTTGGACAACAACTTCCATTTACCACCTCTCCTCCACTCAATGCGGGGTTGCAAAAAAAGGTTTTTGTCCCGGTAACGAATTCTGCAAAAAGGTCAGCAGGGATTTGAAAAATCCCTGAATTTTTTTTTGTCCCTGCGAAC
>JAANSN010005032.1:0-13389 GCA_036850665.1 Dicranocentrus wangi | reverse complement strand
TATTATGCTAGGATTTTTTGTGGAAAAGTTGACGTGTAATGATGTACGAAAAACGAAATTATCCTGATGGTAATGGTGATGATTATGTTGCCTCAAAAAATATATTAAGACAAAGCACATATATCTATCCTTTAGGCAGATATGAAAAGGGGATGTGTTCTCATTTTTATCCGTTTTTACGGATATTCATACTTATGAGCTACGAACAAACTGTGCATAATGTAATGTATGAGCATTAGGCTTGAGAATTTTGTTAAACTAAAGTAAAAAATGAATGGCTGATTACTGTGTTCTATTTTAGACGTTTTTCTAGCTATAAAAATGATGGCTTTACGAGAGGTAGTTTAAACTACGCTGCGTCATTTACCTGTGAGATTGTTCCCACATATGGTAGGAAAGAATTTTCAGAAAAGAAAAAATGTTTTATTCGGATTTTTTTGTCGGAAGAAAAAACCCGACAGTGATTTTTGTGTTTTTAGAGCGTGACGATACTTTGTGGGAAATTATCCAGTGGTATACATTTAATTTGAGTTTGAGAATAAACTTACGTGATGGAGCGTGGATGTCAGAGGGATTTCTCGTTTTTCCCGAAGTCTGCCTGATCCGCGAACGGTGACATGGGTCTGTCGTGTTACACGAGCCTGTATTCTTTGGGCTTTGGAAAAGTGTGGATGGGAGCTTCCACCTGAAATGAAATAAAAATGAGCAATTTAGAGAGAGAGCAAATAATATTGTATGTGGTAATCATATATGAGCATAATGTAGTTAAAGTGGCACGACTAATTACAGGCTATTTCAATAAAATTATAATTAGAGGAAGAGCTGATGGGCAGTAATGGGGCATATGACCATCCCTAAACAAGCGAGTGAATGATGTCAGGCTAGCACAGCTCTCTCGTAGCATCTCCATTTGCATATAAATCTCCACAAAAGTCATGTACAATTCATTTCCTCTCCAGAAAGACTATTTTCAGTCTTCAGACACGCGGAGACTGGAATGTGGTGCAATGTGGTTTGCCGCAGGTGCTCAAAGTGGGAAAGTATGCAAAGTGGAACTCCACATAAACTGGAAAGGAAAGTACCTCCTTAAATTATTCTTCTGGGAGTCAAGCGATCCATCTCAAATCATGAATCATTCATTTAACTTTTCAGACGAAAAAGTACATAAACCCTTAGATTACACACAGAGTCTATTTTTCCAAGATGAGAATGGGTTGGTGTTCGTTCTTGCACTTCAGCCCATATTTGGTAGGAAATGCCCAGACTTGTTTTGCTTTCGGGAAGAATAAAAAAAACATACGCAGCAAGATATCTATTCCTTCTTGACTTCATAGTGTCTTTATCCCATCTTCGACTTTTGGTGGAGTCATCACTTTTAGGCATTCTTCGGGTTGTAACAATATCCGCATTCCTAGAAGCACTAATAATATATCGCATATATGGCGCTCTTCCATGTATTTTCAACCCTTAGCTCTCACGATCGCAGTTAGACTCATCCTTTAAGAATTTTTTTTCAAACACGCCTTTTACAATTCAAATGAAATCCTTGTTAAATTTTGTGTTAGGTATTCATTGAACGTTTGAAAAAAATCAAGAGGTTAAATTTGTCAGCAGCATGTGTGCCCAACACTTGATAAGTGGGAATATACGGATAAGTAGCATGGTCCCACATGCTTTCAACCAGAGAAAACAATGAACCCCTTTAAACTAATTTTGGGTTTTATCAAGATAGAGTGTATTTGAGAGAGAGGCAGTATATGTAACCTTGTGGAGTTTTATCCCCTAACCCAAAATCTCCAAGACTTATTTTTACAACTGTGGTGTCGTCACTTAAACATAAACATGCGAGATATTTGTTATATGTGGAAATGAGCGACCAAAGTTACTTTTATGATCAGTGTGTTTTCATCATACTATCGAATCATAATGAAGCAATATATAGGTTTTGGTTTAGTACGCAATAATACGCAACTCAACTGTTTGTTATCTTTCGAAGTTTACTGAGGCTGATATTATCAATGAGGAGAATGCATGGATGCAGGTCAAGTCTAGGGCAAAAGCCGAGGAACTATGACCTTTATTTGGCGTTTCTGTTTGTTTAAATGCTGACGGTATGGGTTGTGCGCAAATAAAAAACCATAATAACAGATAATACAAGGACTCAAAATAAAAAATAAAAGTACAGCTCGTAAATGTCGAAAATGAATCGGAGTAAAGGAGACAGTTTGTGAGCTGGCATGGAAGGATGCATAAAAGGGAATATGAGAATGTTTACATTATGCAGCGGAAAGGGGGATGCGCTTAACGAGTCGAGTAAAGAAAACTGGAAATCATATCAAAACACCAAATGAGATTAATGGAGAAAAAGGAAAACTGTGATAATATACAACGAAAGAAAATAATTGTATTTTCTATATAATGGGCCGAGGATATATGGAGTGGAGATATATGTTCCAGAAAATTAAAGCTTGCTTAATTCTGGCTTGCTTTTCACAACTGCTGCCAACCAGGGTTTGTCCAACCAAAATACCTAACTGACCCAAACCCAGTTTATGAAATGGTGTCTTGTCTGATGATTATGAAGGACATTTTGACATGACAGGCTGTCAACGCAAGCAGGCGTTGTATCCGGAGACTATTTATTCCAGCAATATAACCAAGTCCTGTACGCAAACTTTACTACCAGATGTGTTTCTTTGAGTTCAAACGCACTGAGAATGATGCGGGAGTATTGTACACGCGTTTGGTGTCTGCCGTGGTGATCACAGATTGAAAACAGGATATCACGTCTGAGTTTGTCTAAATACGTCTACGGCTCAGCCAACATCTTCAACGATATCCTTCAGACATGGTAACAAGACGCATTTATACTCTTTTCATCTGTATTCCACAAGACGACAATTACAATCGAAACTTTTATAGCTGAGGGGACTTACTCTTAGCTCATTTCTTCCGCCGTGCTTTCTATTGCAACCGCAACGATAAACACGCAGTCTGCCGCAGAATTATTTTAGAAACTTGAGTGTACGTAAACGTGTAAGGCTTTCCGCACTGTGATGATAATACAACGATAGCCAGTAGATTTGACGGACACGCACGACTGCTTTAACAGTCTGTGCTCAAGTTTACTGTTGCTGCAGAGAGCGCAATAGGAAATGGGATTCTAGCAGCGAACTACACTTTACTAACATGCCGACCAATTCTGCTGCCTTCACAGATTACAATCTCTCGTAAAACACATTTTGTTAGTGCCGTGCCTTTCCTATATTCAATGTGGTCACTGGTTTCCTACAAAAATTCAGAAAAATTCAAAGTCCAAATTCATTCTTGTAAATATATTCATTGAAGAAAAAGGTACATAGCAGCACACTACGTATTGCAGTTATTGCTAGTGGCTGTACACCTGAAGCATTGAACAATGGCTTTGAGAATGCATATACTACAACTCACAATCCGTACTACAATGCCTTAAATATTTTTTAGAAAAAAAACTATGAGCTAAATCCTCAAATTGTATGCATGCTCACAGAACGCAACAAATTTTTAGTGAGATCACCCCCAAAAAATGGGATATGTTGGTGGGGAGCAATGCGTGTGTGACAATGGGATGGATATTTATGGAAAACGAGAGAGAAACGTGAACCGAGGGAGAAAATGTGGTTTTATTGGAAAAATAGTTTCTCTCGGTATTTCCATAAAGAGGAAGTCACACAATAGAGATGTGAAGTACATATGCCTTTATTGTGCTTCGTATCTTCACATTTATGTCATGAGCTAGTTCGTTTCGTTATGTCGGGCGTTCACTAACGAAAAGTGAGAGATTAGAGCGGGTGAGGTGCGTGTGAGGTAAGCTCCCAAAAATAAAAAAATACAATAGCTAGATCAGTGGTGTCATATTATGATTACCATTGTCAACCCCTTTCCTGCTTAACGACGCTCGATTTGGTTGACCGACTCATATTCTCTCGTGTATACCTATGAGCGTATATTGTGTATCACACAGCTAGGCTTGCTGGTTTTCTATGACACGAGCAGTGTAAATAAATAAAGGTTACAAACATAAAACATATAGTGTGCGTTAGTGCTTGATACGCTTTATGGTTTATATTTGTATTTTACTATATAAGGTAATGTTCGCATTTAAAATTGTGTTATTCTGACTACTACTAATTACTATGTATTGTATTGGCCTTTTGGTCTGCTGACGTAGATCATTTAAAATAAGAAGAAATATTGGGATTATTCATAACTGACTGATAGTCTAGTCACCTTCACCACACTGAATTTCACCCAGTTTGGCTCATCGTTTATTTTTCAAATTATTGTACAGAAACAATAATTGTAGTGACAGCATGCATAGGGGTATGTCACGGGAGCGTTCCACCGCAACCTCAAAAATTCTCCTGCCAAAAGAGTTTCAGTTACTATGATGTAATGCATAACGGAAACGGAACTGTGTATTGGATTTTTACAATCTCATAAGAAGATTTTAGTATTTAGCTGATTTAGAGTTTTCGGATATGTGAAGTCGAGTTTGGAGATCCTGGGATAATATTATCCGGCACACGGATATATTCTAAACGGAAATGGTGTCTTTCCGAACAAGATAAACCAGTGTTATTTTATTTTGTCTGATGCGATGCTATGACCAACGGGGAAATAAAGTCACCTGCTATATTTATCTATGCTATGTAGCAACATTTCCATGTACCTTACAATTAGATTATTTTGTTTTTATTGTACCGTTATATTAGATTTAGGTATCTTTCACTGGTAGTATTAGTCAGCGGGAATTCTGGATAGATTAACCCCATTGCTAAACTCTTTCCTCCTTCCTCAAATAAATATAGTCCAGATATAATCTATAGGCGCCCTTAATAGTTTATCCATATAGACTTGGATTGAACGGCTGGAGAAGTAATGGGGTCGTGAATGGAATATAAACACGCCAAATATTTAGCACGAAAAGTAGGATCGAGTTAGAATTGCAGCTGGCGCTTATCCATAATTGCAAAAGTTTGTCATTCTCCTGAATTTCTCAGAAGCAGCTAAGCAGCCCGTTTCGGAAATTCGCCAGGATAGAAAATGAAACATGTCACGGGATTCATTCACGCAGTATCCTCCTGGTTAATATTCATACACCGTGTCATCGTGACATCTCAGCATGCCACTATAGCAAAATGTAATCTACAATCCCGCAGTCCTACCGAAGCAACGTTTTTTTTCAGGTTTGGAACTGAAAACAGATCCGGATAATGCCGTCGGTGGAAAGTTTGCTGATGGAAGGACTTGCTTTCATAAACATGCCAACAGGGAGATTTCTCCAAGGAAAAGAGATTTCGTAGTCTTTGCATCTGTCATTCTCGCAGCGACACAAAACATCACAATTCTCCTCACTTTCGTATTTTTTTACCCAAAACGCAATCCGAGGGATTTACGCTGACGTGCTTGAAACGTAGCAAGAAAAGTAAATCACATTGCTGGAAAAAATCAAAGCATATCAACAACCCCGTGAACAATTCAATAAACAAAAAGCTGATGCTAAAGAATTCTACTCACATAATGGCACGTTTATCGGAGTAAATAACGCATGAAAAGAGTTATTTCATGGGAACTGAAATGCAAAATCTGAGATTGAAACGTGACTGAGGAGACAGCGAGCGGAAACTAAAATCTGCCGACAGCTGAATAAAGCGTATGCATATTGTAATCAGTTGGACCCCATGCAAACAAGATCATTTCCATATATCCTTATTAGGTACAAGAAAAAAAGTAGTATCGATATGGATGCAATTCAGCGTGTGTGGCGGTAGCATAATGAACCATATCGTGCTCAAAGGATTACGTAGTAGGTTGACTGGTGCAAGCCCGTAACACGTCAGGACTGATTGTGAGTGGTTTCATTCATTGCACATCCAGATTTTTGTAAAGTAATATGATGTTCACATGGGCAGGACTGATTCAGAGCGACTTCAAATGTAGGTACGTCTAGTTATTTCCGCTAGAAGAGGAAAGAATCCGGACAAGTGTGCCTACTTACTTAGGCGTGCCATCCGAAAGATCCCAAATAATTCTCTCCGACACATTCCCGTAAACGTACGTAGTATTCAGGGAAGGATACGTCAAATATAACAATTTTTCATGTGACAAACGGACGGCAACGACAACTGGTTTACGAATTCACGTAACCAGCGAGCTTTTTTCTGGAGATTTATCGTTTTCGAATTGGAAAACGGTGCATATTTGGAGAGATGTCTGGCAAACGGCTAAAGAGTGAATTCTTTAAATAGTCATATTATAGGTGATATATGTGCTTTGCTCCTATCTATAGTTTCATGCATGAGGAATACTGCGGTCGGGAAATCCCAATCGTGGGTATATCTGACATACGGGCGCCACATGCTTTGCATTATGTACGCAGCTCGCGCAATCTGTGTGGAACCCTAGTTTGAAATTTTATGAATGGCAGTAGCGACATGTGTGGTATGGACCGGAAAAGGAATTAGTTGTGATTCATCCTTCCGTTATATAATGTTAACGCATGATACCAAAAAAGTATCTGGCTTTCTTCCGCTGCTGCTGCAACACATACACTCATGACAGCGTGTACCTGCTACTTCCGGGGACCACGTTTCTATTTTCATAGGTCTTCTCATCTTGGAAAGAAGTGGAGACTTGCACAAAATGAGCAAAGGAAAGTGAGAGATTCTTCGATTGGGAATTTCGTTGACTAATAATTATCACGGAAAGTGAGTAGTCAGTCTAATTTTCATTTTCAATCATGTGTTTGGGACACATGAAGAAAGTAAGACAAATTGCAACATGTAAATTACGAAACTGCGCAATACATTCATTCTTGATTACGTACTACCAATATAACTTTGAAGTAGTTGCATGTACAACATGTCGAAGAGGTAATGAAGATGCCCATTATAATTACTACTGAGAAGCAAACGAGTCTAATGACACAATTTCACTCAACCGGCAAAACTCACAGCCTCGACAAAGCATAATCCGACCCAGAGTGGTTGTCTTTTCCGAGTTAAAATGAATTATTGAAAGTGCAGAGGCCTTTGCCCTCTCAAATATTTACCAGATACGAGATATAGTTTATCTCACTCACCCTCTCTGTTTGTACAAACTACCGAACCGACGACAATCAGTAGAATGGGCATATTAGCACTTTACACATCAATCAATGTACTACAGGGACCATACGGCGGTCATGAAACTGATAGTGAATGTGCTAAAATTGCTCAAAGTTCACAATTCGAGTCGCATTGATTTGTGAGTTAGGATTAACTGAACGTTACCGCTTTCCGCTTATGAATGGGAAGACTTGCATTTCATTGTACCCGGAAATTGCAATAATAATCCTTCGCAAAGCATAGTATACAACCCAACTCTCAATCGATAATACCATAAACGCAATAATGGTTCTCTGGTGTCATCAACACACTGATAACTTTTCTTCTCCCGTAATTTACCTATGCTGAAGGGGAACGAACGCTGAGCTCTGGAAAGTTAGTACCGGATATTGTTTATTTTCCCCTCCCATCTACATGTGTATCTTCATTTTGTGTTCCTCCTATATATGGCTGATAAAAGAGACAGAGCCACATAATCAACGCCGTAAAGCAGCTCACTTCCTTTAAGATTACTTACTATGTACAAAGGGCACAAACGACCTGGAACCTTGCAACCGCCTACAGGTGGATGGTCACAAACAGCAAGATTCCATTCTGCATGAATGCTTTTAACGACTTTTTCTTTATGAAATTATTTAATACGAAATACGCCAACTCTTTGTCGCTTCATCGAATTCCTATTTTACTGTTTCCTTTTACACGAACATTATCCCAACTTTGACGGCAAATGTTAAGAACCGGCTCCATAAAAATTATTCGTAAATCGGTATGTAACATGTAACCATTCGTAATTTAATAGTCGTACAATTCAGAAATCGTAACAAAAAATATTGTTTTATTAATGAGTTTTTGTGTGAGAAAATTTTTTCCTTACCTTCGGCGAATTGAGAGTAGGAAAGCTGCACAAAAAGAGAGATGACTACCAAGATAAGTAATGTGGAGAAAACACGTGAAGAATTTCCATTTTTAACACGACTCCTCTCCATCGCGAGCATTTTTAATACAATACAATGAATTATTTTTCTTTGCAAATTCCAATTCAAAGTGTGGGATTTTCCATTTGTGGAAGCATTTCGTTACGGAGTCCAGGTCCAGAGTCCATACGCCAGACACTTTCCCATTGCTTGTGGAAATCTGCAAAATGAAATAAATACAAAATCATAGTGTTTAACCAAAAGTTTAAGTAATACATACATCGAAGGAGGCATTGAATAACAACCTCATGTTTGCCGGCAATCAATATAATTCAGATTCTCATAATAATAAGTAGATAAATCAACCCAATTTTGCTAGCTGAAGAATAGCAATACAAAGAAACACCTGCTGCTATGCTTGTCTTTTCAAAAGAGCACAGACAATAAGCACCACCCCAATTCTAGCAACTCTTTATTGCATAACGGTCTCTGTAGTAAAGTCTATGCAGGCATTCATTTGTGAAAAGAAGTAAAAAAAAGAAACCAGTCGGGACTCTTGATTGTGGACTGTGGTTGATCCCTTAATAATCTCGAAATCTCGGCTACTTGTTCGACGTAGCTATTAGCCCCAAACCCAGAATGCTGAGTCGCTGAGTGTTTGTTGGCAGAAAAGGAGTCTCCCAAGCAGGAAAACTTCAAAACTTACAAGTTCTAAGCGTACCCAAACTATGGTTAGTTGAAAGGAGGTTTCACTAACGATCCGTAGTAAAAGATTTTTTTTAAAAAAGTTTCAGCATGTATGTGGTAGCGATTTTGCTTATTTGACGCGAGTGAACAACCGGTCTGATAGTTAGTTAGTCACTCATGTTGACATGCAAATGGCCTTATTATATGTGTGACAAAAGTAGGCTTTGCCCGAAAACCTGTTAAGACGTTGAATGAAGATGGGGAGACATACACTCTTCCAGTCGGGCCACTATTGATCTAACGGACAATAAAAGCGAATGCGTAGCGATAGGGTGTACTGTAAAGGTTTTTGTTTTGGGTAAACAGAAAATCTGTAGGTGCGTTTCGGAAAAGCGAACTCAACCTGCGATTGCGAATACTTGTATATGATGTATTTACGATGGATGACTATTGTACTCTCCCCAGTTTTACTCAACTCACACGAGTTACTTTACCACATGTGTGCATAATTCTGCTGTCTTCGCTTTGATTTGAAATTACTCTGCAATCTGCGTGCAACAAAAGTATTAGTAATATAATGACTCAGATCAACTTCAGGATGCTGAAATTGTGATGAGATCTCAGGTTTACAATTTTACACATTTTGAAACTTTCAGAGAGATGCACACTGGGACAGGGTGATTTTAGCCCTTTATTATTCGTTTCACGAAAGTTGAAATAATGCTTACGTTTGTGATAGGAAGCACTGTGCCATTGTACTTATGGATCATGCATGAAATATAGTCATGTAATACGAACCTCCCCCGAGGGCATAGTCTTCCTCGTAGTTATTAACTAACAACCCCTGTCAGTACAAGTACACATTATGCAAAATGGATGGAATATTGTGGTGGCATCACAAAAACTGCGAACATTTGGTTAGCTTTTTTTTTATATAAAATTATCCTGAGAAACCAACAGCATTGCAAAAGCAAGCTCAATTAGGCGTACAGCAGATCAAACTTACTCATTGAATTGAGTTTTTGTGACGCTGCAGAATGCTACTGTGGCTGTGTCACCAGTTTTTGTTTGGATGAATGCAGGAGATTTTACTTTGTATTATGTAAATGCGTCTAGCAAGTGTGTACGATCTGCGCATCATTTGGGTTTCGCCGTCGCACATAATGAAAGTTCAACGAAAGAGATATGAACAAATGGAAACGCTATTGGAAATTTCCAATTCCAATGAGTAAAACCTGCTCACTGCTTAATTGTCTAAATGCGTAAACACTTTTGGTGCAAGTTTTTATTGTCATGATATATTCTAATTAGCTAGAAAGCTCATTAGAATGGAGAAATTAAGTAGAGAGCCTCGCACCACGATCACCGTGATTGATTTGCATCGTCAGGTAAACCATGAATCATATATATGTATTTTACCAATGTGGCGGCATCTTGAAGATGAGGTTCGGTTGTGTCTTTATCGTAAAATTCACAAGGTTTATGGTGCAAAGTGTGCAAAGGTATTGCTGAGATGAAAAATATATAGCTAGCTGTCTATGCGTCACCGAATGCTTTCCATGAGTCACATGGACCAAAGTGTGATGTCTCGTATTGCTGGGGGCCTTTATAGAGCTTTGACAAAGTGCATGTAATCCAACCTCCAATTTGATTCCTCATCTTTAGCTACTACTATTCGTCATTTAGGCTAGTATCTGATGTGGCGTGACCTAGCAAGAAAACTTTAGTATTGATGTCCTTGAAATGAACATCTAGAATTATTTATTATGCTAGCTCGTCGATGAGACAGAAATAGTTATGACATTGGAAGCATTAATGCTAATTGAGTTAATAATTTTATTATGAATAGACGAGAAGATGTATTCAATTCAAACCCTTCAAATTTTAATTTCCCTTAAGCCGAATAGCCAAAAATGGAAGCCATCCAGCGGTCCAGCCAGCGCAACAAGGCTGACTTTCATTACGATTGGAGTTAATGACTTGTGACTTGTGCTACCTGTGCATGCTCTGCGGATAATCATAGCGGCAGCAGGTGAAACATCTAATACACATGTACCTAACCTCTGACGATGAGTCATATGTAAACGGAAAAGTATAAGTCACATTCACTCACGCTTGTATTCACGAAGGGACTCTAGTGTAATCACCCTTTCTAAGTCAGACTAATATATATGTACACGTGCAAAGGAGAGGTAGAGCGAAAGGCAGGGAGAAGGTCTGGATACTTAGCACACACTGCCTGTCATTTCAGTTCGGGAGGAAATTACACACCTGGCCTTATCCATACCTTATTTCCATCCCATCAACCTTTTCCCTTCCTCAAGTCGGCAGTAATAAGGCACACTCAATACTCAATGATGTGAGTGGGATAATGATTAAAGGCAAAGTGTAATGTGTGGCTATATATCGATCCTTTCTAAAATTGCGCCCGGTTACTACTTCCTCCTTTTCCAAGAACTTTGCCAGAGAATCTCCTAAAAGGAAAAAGCAAACCACTTCAGCCATTTTTGAAAAGCTGCACATGTCCATAAAATTGTGAGCCTTTTACGAACAACCATTTCCCTACCTTCTTCTCCTGACAAGGGATAGAAGATACCACTATTTTCATAAGAGTAAAATTGTATCTGTTCCGCGTTCCGTGAATGTGTGTACTAGGTTGCATGCAGCTGCCTTATGCTCAGAGTCGATTCCATTTTCTAACTCGGGATTCGGGATATGTATAATGCGGATTGCATATACCCGGCAACAAACCCGGGAACCCTCATCAAAAAAATCCCCATAACCATCATTTTCATATATAAAGCTACCGGTTTATTTCCCTGTTCGAATGCACACCATGCTATTACATGTATCCGGGGCAGTCAACATATTCCCTGGATGGATGGATGGATGGATGGATGTATAATATGCACATAAAACGTCGTCTACCCTTGTTGGCCGTGGGAGAGGTAAGTTTCACACTGACTCTGGGACACTGACTGAAATAACGATTAAGGATATGAAAAAAATACTGAGGGGAGGTCGGTGGCACTTTTTGATTTTTACTACTATACCTTCCATTTTATTTTGGCATTGCTAGCGCAAAAGAAAAACATCAAATGCCACTCTCGTACGATAGCTTTATAGCTTTATAGCCAGCCTCTATATGTTGTAATAATACTACCATAAAAACAAGGCTGCATCGAGAATTTCAAGATCAATCAATGTAAAAGCGTCATATTGAGAACTTCCATATTACCATTGTTTCAGTGGAGCATGCCGACAGCCGACACGACAAGTTCAAGTAATTGCTTTAATGTTTGCAATTTTCATTTGCATGAAACAATTTGAACAAGTGACAATTTCGATTTGAAGAAAATGAGCGTTCTCGTTTGTAATATGAAGTGGATAATGGATGCATGTGCTTCACTTTTGGCAACGAGATGGATAAAAAAGCTGGGGTTGACAAGCTTCGTGTTTTTTTATTCTTCACTTCAGCGTAGCGTAATAAACATCTCGGGTTCGTGCAAAAGTACAAGAAATGATACCTATTTTTCTACAGAGAAGGACAAAGGAACGAGTCTTGTCTTTAGCCAGTACAATGCTCTGTTCCGTACGCAGCAGCAGTACATCAGACAAAGATACCAAAATCCTCCTCCACTATACTAAAGTACTCCAGTTGGTGGAGTTGGAGGAAAGATACTTTTGCTCCTACGCATACAGTGCATGCATACTGCATTGATAACAAAAGATGAAGAAAATGTAAGTACTTATGCTGCATTCAGCTTTCAAGGAAAAAAATCCCACTTGGAAGCATCAAGACGAGTCTATGTTTGTATGGATGGAATGGTTGTGAATGTTGATACGCACTGGTAGAGTACGTGTGTACACATCTGGATCGGTTCTAGTTCAATTTGGAGTGCATTACTTCCTTAAAGTGGCGTGGTATATACATTGCACATGCAGACATGCACAATAACATGATATTATGATGATATGAAGTATATAATATAAGAAAGAATTATGCATTGAGCGGTTAGTATTAAGTATGACACAAATTAGAAAATCCCTATATCTGTTTATTGTCTATTGGCACTTGCAGGTCTGTTAATACGATGTTTTACACTGTATCAAATTAAACTTATTTCTGCGAACTTACCCTTCTAATCAAAATGTTTGTCTCCTGTAAGGCAGTAGTGTTGTTTATTTCCCAGAAACGCGACACCCAAGCGAATTCGGTTCCAACAATCAAATTCCAGAAAGAGCTTAAAGATTACTGGACATTTCCCAGTGAACTTGGTGGCAAACATTCACTTCAGTTTATCAGCCATGTGCCCTTCGCGTTTCCTTTCACTTTTCGAACTTTTAAAAGAACTGATGCACGTCCTGATTAAATCTGATAGCAAGGACTTCCTCTCTAGGTATTGAATTAACAGAGTGAATTCACACAGGTATGCTCACATGTTCAAAGGTGACAAGAGGAAGTGTGAAAGGCTTTGTTTTTGCTTTAGTTTTGAAATTATTAGCCGAGATGTTCACATTGCGCACTAACAATACTTTTTCCCACACAAAGTCATGTCGATGCGATGAGGGAGTCGAATCAAACAAATGCTAAAAATACATAAAGATAAAATGTACTTTGCACCGTGTGCGCATATCAT
>JAANSN010005031.1:0-13392 GCA_036850665.1 Dicranocentrus wangi | reverse complement strand
TGACTATATATACCCGTGCCTTCTTGAATAAAGATACAGTTGTTCTATATACTTTCAACACTCAAAACCTCTAGAGTTTCTCGTCTTTCATTTACCCATGAAATGATCACCCGATCTCATAAACTACTGGATTTTTTTACGTTAATAGAAAGTACAACGAGAGGATTTTATTTATTTAATCCATAGCCATAGCAAACCCATAGCAAGAATAGCAAATTTACAATCTGATTCATTGTAAATCCCTGCATCCGTACGGGTGTCAACTTTTTGACAAAGTTGTTCGGGCTAAAGTATACACACGGAGGAGGGGATTTGAGCGAGCCCATCTCGCAAACC
The DNA here is from genome assembly GCA_036850665.1 of Dicranocentrus wangi. NCBI lineage: Eukaryota > Metazoa > Arthropoda > Collembola > Entomobryomorpha > Entomobryidae > Dicranocentrus > Dicranocentrus wangi. The sequence continues at coordinate 13,056 of JAANSN010005031.1, read as the reverse complement.
ACTTGTCCCTCATTAGTAAACGATTTCCTTTTATTCTCTTGCGTGCCTCCTTTGCGCTGCTGTAAACATTCCAAGTTGTACAAACATGACGATGAGTACAATTACAAACCCCTGACCAAGCATATACCAAGTTGACCCCGACCTGCCGCAGTTCTAATCTTCTCTTGAGAAATCTCAATGTTGAATAATCCCGTTATTTCCGTAACCGTAAACCCTACCATTAATAAATAGAGCGATCAGTTCGGAATCAAACCCTTAGTGGCGCTGTCGCATGTCGCAGCATAGCTTTCACAGCTAAATAAATAAATCGTAGAAAAATTAATTACGACATATGTTTGTGGATTATGATTTCCACGTATTCCCTGATTGTATTGATTTTCATATTATTTGAAATGGAACAACATATCATGACCAGAGAGAAAGTATTAACATTGGACATGCGTATATAGCGATGGATAAATTAAATGACCTTCCAAGAATTAGCTTTCCCCAAAATATATATCGGACAAGTATTTCACCAATGCTATGCGTACTCACAATAGCTACACTCACAAGTAATAATGCTCCCAGACTGACCCAAAATGGAATTTCGTAATGAATTATTTTGCAGCATGATTTTGCACCATGTTGAACACGATGGACACGGTTGGGCTGGATATATTGTGATGTCGCGCGAGCATGCCTCCCAAACAAGTAGATGTGTTGTTTTGCTACTACTGAAAAAGTTAAAACACCCAAATGAATTTCAAGTTTATCTGTTATGGCGTTACGTTGAAGATGGTCTGCATAATTAACTATTTTTGTCAAAGCCATAACTGACACGTTTGGTAGGGTAATCATTAACATTTAACGCAACAAAGGTGTTTCGTAGGCAATCGTATTATTGCTCGTTCACCATTATCCTGAGCCATAAAAAATATTTAACCTTCTATTTGAAGCTACAATTTTTGTGACAAGACTTTCCAATGGAAAACCATTGATGAGTTCACCTCGTTATTTCGCAATCCGACATTTCGGACTGTTTGGAAGAAATGACTTGCTCAGCAATTATTTTATCGTAAAAGATGAGTCGAGCGGTAACGAAAATAACAGCTTTCACAACTTTGCATTCTCCTCAAGGCAATTCCTTTATTATTCAACAATAATTTCACAGCAAAAACCTTCGATACGTGTTCCTATACTACCACGACATGGTAGCCTGCTGATGAGAACATATAAAATCAGTACCTGTTTTTCTAACTCTGGTATCACGGAACCAGTTGTTTTTCCTGGTTCTAGTCTAGGGAGTCAGTAAATAATATATTATAGTTTAGTGGTTGTGCTCATACTTTCTCCTCCTGAACAGTAAACAAAAACATGATATTATTGAATCTGACTTGAGTGAATAAACCATTTGAAAATGAGAAAAACCAAATAAAATATAGTGCTTCGGCCTTTTCCTTTGCTTTTGCACACTTTCTCCATTCAAACGCCCTACACGCCAGTGCTTTAAAATCCCAAAAAGTTAAATCGGAAAATGTTCACAACGGATTTTCTGCTCTCCGATGTACTAAAATATCTTAGATTCGCAAATCTTGTTGGAATCTTTCCTTTCAAATGGGACTCCAACAAAGGAATTATAGTTCGAAAGGAAGGGTTCAAAGAGAAAGTCATCCACTTGATATCCCTTGGCTTGCATATAATCGTGACAAATTTAGTTTTCTTGCAAGTAGTTACTCACCGGGAAAGTGAAAACAGTGTAGTTGTAGTGTTTGCCTGGTACATTTCCGCAGCCCTTCTATTTTCCTTAGAGTTGTCAGTAGTTTGTCACGTGAAGCGAGATGAATTCATTCAATTTTTAAATGCCATGATCAGCTTTTCAAAACCGTATGTAGGTAATCAACCGTATTAAATACGATTATTCGATTATATAAAATAGGTGTGGCCCGAGTGGCTATATAACAATGTTTTATTAAGTTAGTGTGTAAAACATGCATATTATCTTAGGGCGCTGGAGGTTTCCGTCGGAAAGAGTTCGGAAGAAGGTGAAAGCGGGAGGATTGAAATGCTTCAAATCCAACCGGGAGATAGAATCGTGCAATGAATTTCACGTGGGACTTCAAGACTCGCCAGTGAAGCTAGATACCCGAGAATGGTGCATGACCACCTTGGTCCACGACCTGGTCCCACTGGCCATCCCCCTTCCGGCACTTGTAACCACCTTGCTTGTCATCTACTTCCCGTGCTTCCCCGCCACTCCCGGAGCAATGTGGTTGGAACAGTGCTCCATGCTGAAAGGGAAACCTACGGGAAACTTGGAAATATTATTGGAGAAATGTTTCTCAGCCGTTGCAGCATTCTGTATGTGCTGCTACGCCAGCTATCCCGCATTGGTTTGCTGCACTACAAACGTCATTTCTTCAGGAGCAATCACCGCCTTCGTCAAGATATTCCAGGAAAAAGTGGAGTTAGAGTCATGGTTAGAGAATGGGTTTGAGGTTCTAGGATCAAAGCAGAGGGTTCAGCAGCAGGTTGTCACCCAATATTACCGTCACATCCAGCTCTTGACATCCTTATACAATGATGCTTATCAAACCTATTTAAACAGTGCCATCATCGTGAGTACCATGGCCATGCAAATACTTTCGATGCATATTGTGCTAACTACCAAAATCAGTGGGGAAACTGCTCTTTTGCTCCTAGTTTTCGTAATCCTCATGTTTTTCGCAACAGCAGGGAACCTTTGTGTTTGCGAAACCATGAGGGCCGTAGTAATGCGCTCGTCAGATGTACTTCAAGGTCTGAAATCGAATGGGAATAGGTCGACGAGAAAGTTTTTCAGGTCTTGTCGCCCCCTCCCAATTGGCTTTGGGTTGTGCAATTTTGCCGACAGATTGACGCCTCTCCTATGCCAAGAGTTTGTTATATCCCAAACAGTGAATTTACTTTTGCTTGATTAGTTTAGAAACTATAATATTTGTCGTAGAATAATATTTTAGGTCATTGTTTTATGGAATACCATCATTTTCATGAATTTCCATTTGATCCTAATTCCTAAGTTAATACGACACAATATCCAGGTCGAGGTACGGTAATTTGGTGATTTTATAATTTTAAATTATTCCTAAATACGGTCAACGATACTTTTGTGAATTTGAATTTCTTCTTGATAAACATCTCACTGTGCAATTTACGTTAGTATACAATTTCTTCTCTATGGACAATAATTCACATCGCGTCGGCCGGATTGATTTGATTGTGACTATTATTACTACCTACATTTTTCATGGAACCTGATTTGGAAAAATTTCGATGTAGTTTTATTACAAAAATAGCTAAGCAAAAATTGCTTATGCTTATTTCGTGAAGGAGAAATAGCCAACCAATATTTCAATTCTCCTGAAATCTTTATCGTACAGCGGTCGAATATAAAATGTCCTACGCAATCACAACCGTACAGTTCGACCCAAAGCGAAATTTCTTAATACATTTTTCCATCACATTAACTTAGCAAAACCCACAAAACCTCTGGCCTGAATGCAGTGAAAAACTTGTGTGTTAAATGAAGGAATAAATCAGGACAGGATTAATTTTTCAACACTTCTCCTAAGAAACTATATAATATCACTTTTGAAACTTTTCGCACTGCTACAAAATTAAAAACATTCTTTGACATCAACGTCATAGTGTTCACATTAGATTTTAAACTAGGAGTAAAATATCTTGTGTCCGTCCATCACAGTTTATCCGTTCAGGGTGCAAGGCAGGGACTGTTCGTGTACATTAATAACAAACAACACACAGCTCATTTTGGTATTAGAAAATAATAATAAAATAAAAATCAGCATTCCTTAATTCGGCTTTGCGTTTTTCTTAATCCAATTTCTCCTCCCAAATACACACCAACTTGAATTACTCAAATAGAAAATACTGAGAGAAGGAAAATGTTTACTCGGGATTTTCTGCTACCAGACATTTTGAAATATCTCAGGGTTGCAAACCTTGTAGGAGTCTTTGACTTCAAATGGGATCCTAATGAAGAATTGATAATTCAGAGGAAAACATTTAAGGATCAAGTTGTCCATTTGGTATGCCTTGGAGTGCACACAGCTTTCACTATTTTTGTGCTCCTCCAAACCGCGACCAACCGTGAGTGTGGCGACGGCGCAAGTAGAGCTTTTGCTTGGTTTATTTTTGCAGCACTTCTATTCGCCCTTGAACTGTCGGTTGTGTGTCACGTGAAGCGAGATGAATTCAATCTGTTCCTAATTACCACGATAATGTTTTCCAAGCCATATGACGGTAACATAATATCATGCATTTAGACCATAGACCATGAGTGTTAGACCATATAAAACTGATGTATATGGTTGTAATGAACATTTTATTTTGTTAGAGCGCTGGAGAATTCCGTCTGAAAGAATAAGGAACAAATAGGATGGGGATGGTGAAAGCACTAAAAGTGAAATGTCGTCACTCGAACCGGAGGAGAAAACTGGAATCCGATTCCTCTTCAATTCCAGTTCGCCTTCAAACTCAAACTGTCAGCAGGGTAAAGCTAGACAACCGGGAGTGGTTCATGTGCGCTTTGATCCACGACCTGTGCCCACTTGTCATCCCCATTCCGGCACTTGTAGCCACCCTTCTTGTCATCTACTTCCCGTGCTTCCCTGCCACCCCAAGCTACTGGATGCTGGAACAATGTTCCTTGGACGCGACTTCGGCCCAAAACTCAGACCTGTTAGGGAAATTTTTGTCGGCCTTTGCAGCTTTCTACATGTGCCGCTGTGCCAGTTACTCAATACTCTTTTGCAATTCAACAAACATCATTTCTTCTGGAGCGATTACAGCATTTATCAGAATATTTCAGGAAAAGAGCGTACCACTGGTATGTTTTCAAGTTCAGAGGTCAAAGCAGAAGTACCAAATATACCAACTGTTTCGTCAGCTCCAACTCTTGACCACTTTGTACAACGACGTGTATCAGACTTACTTAAGTAGCGCTATTATTGTTAGGACCATGGCCATGGAAATACTTTCAGTGTACATTGTGGTGACTAATAACGTCACGGCGGACACTGCACTACTGCAATTAGTATTTGTGATCATCCTATTCTTTTCCACTGCCGGGAACCTTTGTGTATGCGAAACTATGAGGGCTGTACTAATGCGCTCGACGGATGCCCTTCGAAAACTGAAATCCAGTGGGAATAAAGAGACGAAAAAGTTGTTTAGCTCATGTCGCTCCCTTCGAATTGGCTTTGGGATGTGCTATTTTGCCAACAGATTGACACCATTGGTTTGCCAGGAATTCGTTAGATTGCAAACAGTAAATTTGCTTTTACTTGATTAATTGGAAATGATTGTGAGTTTGTATATTGTAAAACAATAGTGAAAACATGTTTTATTCCTGATAAAATATTTCGGATTTACGTCAAAGTATTCAAATGCGATTGCGATGTTCAATGCCGGCTATTTTGCTACCTGCTATTTTGAAATTCATTGGAATTACCTACGTTAATTTATAAAATTGAATTCCAGTACTTCCAAGTTTGCCATCTGTCACCATTTTAGTGATATCTAGGTATTTGGTTTGGAGAGCGGAGCGGTAAGAGTGTTAACTATAATAGGTAGTTTATTTTGTGGCACGCAGGACGCAGGTGATAGTAAGTTCTGCGATCTGCAGTGTTTGGTATAAACAGGCAAATAATTTACTATTTTTCATTTAATACGTTTAAGAATTCCATTAGCTTTCTACTCGTAGAGAAAAGAAAGCACAAATTATTTACCATTTTATATCCGACCGAAGCCATATATACCTAGGTACTTTACTTTTAAATACAAAGTTTTGCAATGAAAAATTTTAAACCTCTTCCACAAACTGAAGGTTTAAGCAAGTGAAGTGTTTTAATTGGGGAATGAGGGAATAAAATATTAATGAATGTCAATCTTCTGACGACCCTGGTTTCGGGGCTTTAATATGCAAAGCACATATTTGTTTGTCATGTTCACTTCTTGCCTACCTTTGCTTTGGTCTTGATTTATTTATGTAGCCAACATTAATTTTCCTTACCATCTACTTTCCAACGACATTTCACTCCAGCGGGTTAATTTTGATGGCTTTGCTTCAGTTTGTTATAGAACATACTAGCTTTCATAATATCGCTTTTACCTCAATACGTACGCGTACGCTATATTCAGCAAATATTATATTCCGATTTTACGTAACCACTGAATTCTTGCAATGTAACGAAATTGTGGTCATTCGCAGCAACAACAAAGTGTCAATATATATGTGTTGTTCTAACTCAGAATAATATTCGAGTCACTTGAAGAAGTTGTGATTGCAAATATGGGAAAACTTTGGAAATACCAGATATTTTATAGCTAGTATTAGTTACAATTTTCCGTAAGTTTAGATGTGGACAGTGCAATTGAGACAAGAATATATTTTCTCATTCTGGCTAAAGCAAAACCAGTCGTTTGGAAATAAGAAAAGCCACACAGAATAGTTTTCCGTCCTTTCCGGCCGTTTTGTTTGTGTTCACTTTCCCACAATCGCAATCGTAGAGATACAAAATAAGTCGAAACTTTAATACAAAAATGTTCACTGCAGACTTTCTGCTCCCAGACATTTTGAAATATCTTCGAGTGGCGAACCTTGTTGGGCTCTTTGGCTTCAAATGGGATTCAAACGAAGAGTTAATAATTCCGAAAAAGGCATTTCCGGAGAAAGTTCTCCACTTGATATGCCTCGGAGTGCATGCCACGTTCACAATTTTACTTTTCCTCCAAATCGCTAATCACCAAGTAATTCAAGACAGCGTGGTTATCGCGTTCGCCTGGTTTGTCTTTGCTGCGCTGCTGTTTGCTCTGGAGCTGTCGGTCGTTTCTCACGTGAAGAGAGATGAATTCATTCAATTTCTGAATGCCATGATAATGTTTTCGAAACCGTATGAAGGTAATATAAAATCAAAAGTACTATTTTAGCTTTGACCATTATGAATCATGAAGGTAAAGGGTTGCAATTGCCACAATAATGTTTTGTTAGGGCGGTGGAGAATTCCGTCAGAAGGAATACGAACGAAGATGAAAGCCTTCAAATGTTGTAAATCCAACTGGGAGAAAGCTTCATCCGATGACCTACCGCTTTGGTTTCATATTCTGCCTGCTCAACCGGTGAAACTAGACGCTCGAGAATGGTGTATGACAACCTTGGCTCACGACCTGTGCCCACTTGCCATCCCTATTCCGGCACTTGTAGCCACCCTCCTTGTCATCTACTTCCCGTGCTTCCCCGCCACCCCCGGCTACTGGATGCTGGAACAATGTTCCATAAACAAGAGCTCATTGCAAAACTCAGACATGTTAGAGAAATGTGTGTCAGCCTTTGCTACTTTCTATATGTGCTGCTGCGCCAGCTACCCAATACTGTTTTGTTGTTCCACAAATATTATTGCTTCTGGAGGAATTACTGCGTTCATCAAGATTTTCGAGGAAAATGGCAAGTCGGATGAGCTACTAACTGGATATGAGACTAATAATAGGTCAGAAGAGGGTATGTGCAAGATATCCCTATTCTGTCGTCAAATCCAACTTTTGACAACTTTGTACAATGAGGTCTATCAGACATACTTAAACAGCGCTATAATTGTTAGTACCATGGCCATGGAAATACTGTCAATGTACATTGTGGTAACCACCAAGGTCAGCGGGGAAACTGTGCTATTGCTCCTAGTTTTTGTAGTCCTCCTGTTTTTCTCCACGGCAGGGAACCTTTGTGTTTGCGAAACTATGAGGGCAGTGGTAATGCGCTCGTCAGATGCACTTGAAGCTCTGAAATGGAACGAGAATAGGGCGGCGAGAATGTTTTTCAGGTCATGTCGCTCCCTTCGAATTGGCTTTGGGATGTGCAATTTTGCTGACAGATTGACGCCGCTGCTATGCCAGGAATTTGTTATATCACAAACAGTGAATTTACTCTTACTTGGCTAAATATAATATGCGTTTGAGATATATATATGAACAAGCAATCAGCGTAGCAAACCATTTATATTTATATTCATGGTTTTTTAAAAAATAATCCATTATTTGCATTCTGGGATACGGGAATTTTTATTAGTAACGACTTGCTATGGATGTCAATGTCCCAAGTCGGTGTAGTACCTAGTTTTTTAGTTAGAGTACATTCGGCATTCATGTTCATGTTAGTTTATATTAATGCATATATTTTTTGCGTAACTGATTTTTGGGATTTCCAAAAGATTGTTTAAAAAGTAATAAAAATACATAAAAAACCATTGGGCCAAGGGGATGATAGACAGTAGCATTGGGCTAACATTTCAGTGGAATGGAATGGCCCGTAGAAGAGGGCCTAGCTTACATAATATTGCAAGCACTTATATGTATGCATGTCTAATACCGCGAGTCAAGACGGAGGAACGGGAGCTACAAATTTTTGTAGTTATCAAAGTTATCGTGACATATAATGTCCAATCTCGTGATGATTCATATTGTCCAATTGTCCATGTCAGAAAAAAATGCTGCAGTCGCAGTTGTGTGTGAACTAGCTGTAGCTGTGAAACAAAAAGGTAATATACAAATTGACGAACACGCATGCATGCATACTTCGGCGTTTGTCGAATATCTAACTAAAGTAAATGCACACCTATATGAAAACCAACCAAACAGGATTGTACGCCTTCCTGATGCTCTTGAAAATGTAATATTTGTAGTTATTATTCATGAGATGAATCTAATCTTTGTTTTTTGTATGGATGTTGTGGTTGTGATTGTGGTGATGCAAAGAACAAGGAAAAGATCGAAGAGGATGGAGGAGGACTAAATAGCACAAAATTATCCTCGCCGTGATCCGTCGTGATGTCGTGTTTTGCGGAGGAGGACGAGAAACGAAGATACTTAATTCTTTCTGGGCCGGATAGTTGATTTGTCATATACATATTATATTTATATCATATCGTTGCATTTGCATTAGTATTCTGCAATTCTGCACCCTCCTCCTTTTATATTTTTCAGCAGGGAAAATAATATTTGTCAAGTTTTTGCTTTATTAAAGGCGACGCGTCTAATCACCGGCCAATATACATACACCGAGCAATAAGGTACCAAAAATTTGATAATGTTGATGTGTTGAATGAATGTGGGATGGGAACGGAGAATACATAAAGCTTGCTGTTTTGTTTGCTGTGTTGGCTGGCGTGTGTTGCATGTTGCTAGTTGGTGTATGTATACGTGTGTGTCTATGTCTATTAGACGAGAATGCAACAGATTGAAATGGCAGAAGACAGGAGAATTTACAAAGACGACAGGGGACAACAAGCAGAAACGGAGAAAGTGCTCAGTTCAGTTTAGTTTCAGTTGGATGGATTGCATTGCATCAATTGCATGCTAATTGGACTTATATTGGGCTAATTGGACAAGTTGGAATATATAGGTCTCAATAATAAAATAAGAGATTTTTAATTAGTCTCACAGTTGACAGTTTTTGCCAAAGTTGGAGGGACATCATATGTATATAGCAGAGGATAGGTGATGATAGGAGGTAAATACAGAATTGACAGAATATAACAAGTAATCAATTATTCGGTATTTCTTTTTATTTACACTACATTTTACGTTTAAAACTGACTGTTGGTTGACTGTAGACCTTTCTTTGTCCATTTCAGGCATCAAGTGCAGGCCGAAGTTTAATGTAAAATATTTATGACTACTCTACCCGTGTTTGTTTGCTAATAACTTCAGATTTCCAGAGGTGAAACTAAAAGTCATATATCATCTCTCTCTGTCATCAGTCATGGATATAAACGTGTCTGGAGGACCTCCAGGAACACCTCCTGGTGGCTCGCCTATGATGTCAGCAGACTGTCAGTTTCCGGCGTCCGCAGGAACACAAATCGCCAACTCAGCTGTAATGTCAGAGTCAGAAGTATTAGGAGGAGATACAAATGATTTTGGTTTTGGTTCAGGGGCTTCTAATTCTGAAGACGAAAACATGACACCAGGTGCCGAAATAGACAAGAAATTTACCATTAGGGAATTGGAGGAAATGCTTTTGGAGGTATGGGCGTGATTAGGTGTCCTACACCTACAGAGTCGATAACATTCTAAAACAATGCTTTGATACTTATATCGCATGCTTCATGCTTTACGTTGTAATTAATGTTTAAACGTTTATAGCAGAACTCGAACGTGGATGGTGCAAAAGTAGTAAAGATAAAGGCAGAACCCGAGGATAAGAATGACGCTGCTTATGAAGCTGATATGGCTTCAGATTATACGAAGCAACAAGTCGAGGAACCACCCCCACCAGAAGAAGCACCAATTATTGAAATTCCTAAAGCACCAACTGATCTTGTCAAAACCATTCATTTTGAGAAGTTGCCGAATTTCCTCTCGTCTGAACCTCGACCCTTTGATCCGAACACTTATGAAGACGACATTGAGGACGAGGAATCCCTGGACGCAGAAGAAAGAGCAAAACTCACGACAAAAATTGAGAATACAATTCGATGGAGGGAGAGAGTCAACGATAAACGAGAGATTGTGAAAGAATCTAATGCACGATTCGTAAAGTGGTCGGATGGTTCCCTTAGTTTACACATTGGAAGTGAGATGTTCAACATTTACAAGCAACCTTCAATGGTAACTCCAAATATTTCTAAGATTTCATAAACACAATAATAATCTGCAATAAGTTGAGGTGTCCAACTTGCTAATTAACAAAGCATCATGATTTATTTCAGGGAGATCATTTACGCACTCGTAGAGGTGCTGGTCTGCAAGGACAAGCCGTATTTAGAACCAAACTTACAACGTTCAAACCGCATACTTCTGCAAAGTCTGTTGCACAACGTAAAATGACCACCCTCTCTCTCACCGACAGATCCCAGCAAAGTCAAGGAATTAAAGTAATTGCTGAAGTTGGACCCAACCCGGAGTCAGCGTCGTGCAAGAAAAACTTGAAAAGGGAAAATTGTAGTCTTCGGGCATCGGTTAGAAAAGAAAGCAGGCAGATACGGCGGAATAGAAGCGCGATTGGTAGAGAGGCGCGTTTGGCTGGTGCTAGAGGGGATGATAGTGACGAGGATGATGATGACAACGTGATCTCTACGTCGGCAATTAAGAAGGCAATCTACAATCGCTACAAGAAGGGTAATCTGCCTGGACAAGGGCCGCAAGCCAACATTTGCCCTGATGACGCTGAGGAAGGAAGTGATATTGAGGATCGTGTCAAGAAGATCCGAAAATCGAAAGTGCTTAAAATCTCTGACGATGAAGGTGATGAAGGAAATGATACTGAAGATCTCCTTATGGCTAGGGAACTAGAACAGGTGACTATCTCAGATTATAAGGTGCAGAAGGAAGTGGCGGATCCGTCAACCAACTGAAATCTTGATATTGATTATAATGGTGTTAGGGGTCAACGTGAAAGTATGGTATGTGGTAGCAAAAACGGCAAGGGATTAATAATGTAATACGTGTTTTATTTCATGGTTACTATGTTTTATTTTATTTTTTAATTAAACCCTTGTCCCATTTGTCATTAAGTTATTGGTAACTTAACAACATATTATTTGTCTTATAGTTAGTCTTCTAATTACGACCTCTTTCAAAATTGCAAATTTTAAGTTTTATGATCTAGTACGTTGGTTTAACAGGATTGTGAATTGTGAGTCCTGCATCGTGAAGGTTTGCGGATTAGGTTTGGGATTGGGATGATAAGGCGTACATGGATGGACATGGATTAAGCCTGTAAAATATAGATTAACGTTCTTGTTACTAGTTATTTTTTGAACTCAATAAAAAATTTAAAATATTAATGAAACTATAGTACATCTGACACGGCAAAAGTGTGAAGTATTACATAAACGAGCAAGGTTAATTTTGTAAGGGCGCTTCCATAATAATAAGCTAGATTACGTAAACGCGAATATAGTAACGTAGGTAATACGAAATTTGATAACAAACAATGCTCTAACAATACTATATTTTTATTCAACTGATTATTGCAACAATTATTAGTTTTATGTATGAGCTCGAGCTGTAGTAAATCTTGTATGCGGATTTTGCACCACTGACAAGAAAGCCCAACTAAAATGGTTAATGATTTTCTTTAAATCATCCATGGCCTATATTTCCCGTAGTGCAACTTGTGCAAGTCATCATTATCACCACACCTCCTCACGAATTTACTATGTGCTAATTTTTTGCCCCACCGCACACAGACAGGCCACAGGCAGAAATGAATGAATTGAACATATCAGTATACCAACATAACACCATCATATTACACATACCTTAACTTCTAACAATTACAACTATTTACAACACAACTTGCAGCCGAGCTAGCGATGCGATGTTCCATAATTCCATAAATAGGTATATCTATCCAGCTTTCTTTGTATATATAAAACTTACCTAGGTACATATACGTTTTGTCTCTCAAATGTATACATGGTGGTGTTGGTGTACTACCATACCACTATGCACTACTACTACTACCACCTCTCTACCACCGCACCGCATTCATTGCAAGATAGGCAGGGTTTAAGATCTCATTGCGTTTCTTGCGTTTTTCTTGTAAAGAAATCTCATATCAGCAGCACTGAGCTGAGCACATAGATTATAGCTGGTCCATTCGGTCGCCGGAGTAATTTGTCATTTCGTCGTTCGTATGTTCGTTCGTCTTCTGTCTTGAATGGCTTGATTACCTACCTAAGTACACTTATTACAAGGATTTTGTGAATCTGTGGCAAATTATTTCGCGAGCCAGCCAGCCGCAGCCCAGGTAGTCGTGCCTGGTCTGGTGCTTGCTTTGGAGTTGGACATTGGAGAACAGAAAATAAAAGCTCATACATCATATATAATATATACGGACGGAAGACGGAATACACGGACGATTGATAAACTCCTGGCTGCCAGCCACTGACCTGTTGAATTAATTAATTTTTAAAAAAATATTTGCAGTGATTTCCTCCACCTTTGAAAATGACGTCCAGTAGTCACAGCCGGAAGAAAGTGTGCTACTATTATGATAGTAAGTGGAGGAGAAGCGTG
>JAANSN010005030.1:0-13393 GCA_036850665.1 Dicranocentrus wangi | reverse complement strand
AGGGTTCTATATATGGCTTAAATAAATTCAAACCCCCTTCATCAGTTTGGTTTAGCGAAGAATTCCAATGCAAAATGAACATTTGAAAGGGTCACCAAACAGCTTCACATTGTAAACCGATACGTAGTTATCATATAAAATGGGTTTAAAAATGATCTAAAATATTTTCGTTATCGATTTCGTAATGCTGAAAAAAACTTTTTGTGATCTGCGTCTGTGTACGACCTCGACATGTTCCATCCATGTTACGATATAATATGTACCTACTAAACTCGCACCTCTGTACACTATACGAAAACTGGAGATTTAGGTACACTTTACGCAGTTTACACGAGATTTTTCAAATAGCTAGGTACTGGAGTCATATTTGAAACTCATTTAACAAGGAAGCAATGTAGCTTCTTTCAGCTGCGCCGCGTGTCAGTCCAGTCTTACAGCATTTATTGTGATTCAAACAAAATTATTATATCGAAACGATTACGTCATTTTAGTAGTTGTTCCATGACATTTTTTAGATGCGTAAGAGATTATCAACGGCGATCTTACCATGACTTACTATGATTTATCAATTGGGTTGGCCGCTTGCGGCGAACGGGGAATTGGCTAGTATTAAATATCTTCATTTCATACGAAATACAGATGTTAAGACGATAAAAAGTATGTACCTACCTATGTGAATCATACAAGAAGAACGCTATTTGCTTTTCTGTCTCTGAACGAACATGCAGTAGTAAACTCTCATTGAATGAAACGCGCTCCTTGTCTGCTTCTGTGCATGTATAAGACTTTGTTTACAGCAAAACCTCAAGTTTTTAGAGCTACCGATGACTTACCTACTCTCCAAGGCCTACCGATCCAAGGCATTATCTGCTTTCCTCCGATCCGGCGACAACGACGGCTACTATATTAATCCCGCGTAAAAAAGCTACTATTATTACCGTTACTAGTTACTAGACCTCTCTTGGTTTGTTACACACTCTCTGAAAGGCAAGGTAAGAGAGCCCGACGCGAAGGAAACGAGAGGAATAATAATAATTTTACACACTCACACGCCCATCATTTTATTATTTAAAAAAATATAGTATACCTAATAATTTTTTACTTATTAATTCCTTCAAGAGAGAGAGAGAGAGAGAGAGAGAGAGAGAGAGAAAATTTGCAAAAGTGGTGGAAATAAGGTAAACAAGAGTATTTTTTATATTTGGAGTAGTGGGTGGTTGGTTTTGGTTTGGTTTAGTCATTAGTTGAAAATTTTTTTTCTTCTTCCTCTTCATATTTTTGGACCCAAGTTGAGTTTGTTATTGCAACCCAGCCAGGCTTGTCCTTTTAAACGCGAGGGACAAGAGTTGCTCTGTGCTCAAAATATCTGATTTGTGCTCTATTATTATTTTTCAGTGGTTTGGACCTTATTAACCAGTAGTCATTAATAATGTCGGACCTCGACAAAATCAAAAATGTTTTTCTGGTGACATCCCACGAGGACAAGAAAGAGCGCTTCCAAGAAGGCAAACTGTACTACTTTTGCGCGGATGAAAATGCCGCGACGCATTGCTTGGACCAAGATACCTCCACTACAGGAAGGGCATTTAAACTCAGGAAAATTGTGCGGGATCGGGTAAGTTAATTTTAGTACTTCAGGTACAGGCTACAGCTACTCACTATCCACTATCAAATTGACACGCAGGTTTATAATTTACATTTCATGCTTGCATAATTTCAGTCAGGCGGAACCACGGATCACGACAGGGCAGGAATAGTTTTAGAAGAAGATGAGAAGACTAAATTTAAATATCATACTCTCAAGCCCACGAAGTCGCAAAAGGCATTGTTCGATTTCCCCCGAGAACCAGTTCCCAGCAAAAACGGTACTCCACCAGGAGGAAAGAAACGGAAAGACAGGCACAGCCAATCCCCCCGGGCAACTGGATCTCAGCGGAACTCCCATAGCGTGTCTCCATATGGTGGCTCACCGGGCCTCAACACCAGCGGCTCCCTGCCTGAGCAGTTCCCAATCTCGCCAGAAGGTCAAAGTCCCAGCAGAGGTTCCCAACTCCAGCAGACCCCCCCAAGCCTCAGCAGCAGAAGCCAGCCCCTCCAGCACACCCAAGCCCCAGCAGTTCCCAAGGCGAGGCGGTACCCTGGCGACGATAGAATCGTTAAGGCAGTTCGCAAGGTTTTCCAAGAAATGGAACAAACCATGATCAAAAAAATAAAATACGAATTAAATCAAGAATCAAAACAAATCAAGGACCGCTTGGACACTTTAGAAAATACGATGAAATTTTGCCCACATGCAGCAGCAGCTGCTCCGCAACAATCTCACACTATGGACGTCGGACATGCACAGGATGAAGGAACTGAAGGTTCGTAAACTTTTACTATAGAATTTTTAGTGCTTTCAAAAGACATGATTGACATTGAAATCTATAAAAATAATTTTGACCTGCAGGTGGAGACAGTTTAGAGAAAGATAAAAGGACCAACTTCACAATGTTGATGATCAAGATTAAGATGACTTCCAATAACCAATTCCCAGATATTTCTATGACTCAGTCTTTTTGTAGCTAAACCTTTTTTGTATAACTCCACTATTAAACATTTACCCATACATACGAAGGAAATAAGGAAACATTTAATATTGGTCGCTTGAAGGAATAGAATTGAAGATTGTTGAAGTATAGTATTCCTGAAGCTTTGATTCCAACATAAGTAATTGTCGTCGTGAATGATATGATAATAATGAAGCAATTGATAAAGCTTTGATACTCAAGTGTTGGCGTACAAATACTCATGGAGAAGTATCTTCACACGAAGTATAATAATGAAAATTCTCAAAGCACAATTGTGAATGGGAGGGAGGGAGTGTTGTTAAGATCTCGCTTAGAAGATGAGTCACATTCACATATTTTATTTCATTCTAGGGTGTAGGGATAATATTTAGTAGCAATCTGTCGTCGTCGTCAGTCGTATTTGAAGTACGTGGTATAATTATTATTGATTGGTGTTTTAGGCGTTCTTGTACTTGAGATAATTGAGTTGTGTTATTGTACTTGCTGCACTGGAGTCACAGCTGATGGCTGGTTTAGTTGACTGATTGAAGAGTACCTTGAGTAATTATGGACCTACCTCTATATAGGCTATATATTATTATTATTATTATTATTATTATTACAATTAAGATATCCATATACGTTAAAAGGACACATACATACATAATAATAATAATAATACACACATAATACATAAATTACGGTGTACATATTATTGTTTGAGAAAGAAGAGTAGGTAATGTAGATGTGTGAAACTGAAAGAATGCATCGTTGTATAATAATGATNAGAGTAGGTAATATAGATGTGTGAAACTGAAAGAATGCATCGTTGTATAATAATGATTGATGATGGTTTAGCAATGATGTTGTGGAGTTCTTTTATTTTACTTGTTTTGAATTATCAGCCTTTTCATTGTAATTATTATTCATAAAAAATAAAGTACTTTCTGATACAGTTGTCATTCAAAAGTCAAGTCGTAGAGTCCTGTTAAAAAAAAGTTCACCTGAGCTCTCCATAAATATATGTTGTAATAGTCACACAGTTTTGAGGAGATATATCACCACGGGTCAAAAGCTACGAGTCTGCTTGCTCACAACTTTTCTCGTGATATATATCACTAAAAACTCATAAAAATCAGGTAGGATCGTCGCTAGCGTAACAATGATGACTGTAGGAAAAAGGAAAGTGAAAGGGGTGAATCCGATGATGATGTAATGTGAGTATATATAGAGACATTGAATGAACGGTTTGTGTTTTAAGAAAAATGTGACGGGACGACTGGAAATGTACACACTGGTTCATTAAGGAGAACCATATTAAAAATATGCAAGCTTAATTTATATATCTTTTTCGCTCTGCTGCTGTAAGCTGGTAACGAATATTTGAGTATATCAGAATTTTTGTAATTTTTGACTTAAAAAACTGGTCGTGTAAGCGCTGTCTAGGGAGAAATCTATTGTAACATTACAACTGTATGTAATTAATCTATATAAGAGTTCACTGCTTTATTATATCTTGTAGTGATGAGATTCCACTTCCACTCCACACACACATCGCCGTCGGCTTGTTGATTATTATATGATAGAGCATGAACTGTGTACTGTGAGAAACCATTATTCTTGTTAGTGTCGTCCCTCAATATTATGTATAATAATAATATGCAATTCAGTTTTGCTACTTGTATTATCATGCTTTTAATGAAAACCAGACTATTCACTCTCACTACTACTAAACTATTAGTTAGTTAGTATTAGAAAGAATGCATCGTTGGATTGTATAAATAATAATGAGGGTGGTTTAGCAGATGGATGAGATGTTGATGGGTTCTTTCATTTGATTTGCTTTTAATTATCAGTCTTCTCACTGTCACTATAATTATTATCTATAAAAAAATAAAGTATTTTCTTTTACAGTTGTCTTTCAAAAATCAAGTCGTCGAGTAAAGTTAACCTGCGCTCTCCATATGAGGTCATACAGTTTTCAGGAGATATCATCATGGGCTAAGCTAAGAGTAAGAGCATAATATATATTAATACCACACCGCAATGCATGCGTCATGTGGATGGATGATGATGACTTTAGGCTAAATGCGGCTTATGACGGGAAGGGAGAAAACCGTCACGGTTATATTTGAACTTTTTGCAGATATATTTCCGCATATTTTTGGAATTTGAATTATTAGCGATATCTTTCACCTCACACGGGGATCGGATGACATCCGACCCCCATTTTCCAAATCTTACAAAGATGTAGTTTAACTTGACATTTAAAAGTTGACAATGGCATTTCTTGTTTTATTGACTTTATTCATTGAGTAGGTTTAGGCAGTATAGGGAATTAAAGTTTAGCTAATAGTTGTGAGATTCCAAGTTTATGACGTGCTAATTCAGTGCTAATAATTCAGTGCTAACCAATGAAAGAAAATGTCTATAATAAAATCTGTGATCAGATTAGTGATGTGCCATGTACATACTTATGTAGGTCAAAGGTCAAAGGTCAAGGTGTTCAATTATTTTATTTATTTATCAATGGGCGTTGTCAAAATTCAAGAAATGTAAATAACTTAGAAGATATTGCATTTTTGCTGGGTTGATCTTTGACCTCCGACCCAGATCAAGTTATTTAATTATCTTCTTCTGTTTTCCTTTATCCATTGGGATGATCAGAATTCAACATTTTGTAATATTTACATGTTTTTCAGTTTAATTGACCTTTGACCTTTTACCGATTTGGCTCACATTCCATAGCGTTAGTCATTAGTACCCAATAAACTTGTATATCAAGTTTGGTGTCAATCGGATGAAGCATTTTGGAGTTATCGTGCGCATAGACAGACAGATATCCAGATACACGGACTGACATTTTACCCACTACCAAATTTTTTGTCCTGTTTTTATAATGTACCATGTACACATGGCACATAATAACGTAAAATTATACAAGATGTTGCAGTCATGATAGAAATGCATTTATACATATAATTTTGGCACAGCCAAGCTGAATTTTTCCAGGTTACTTCCCATGTACGTTGCAGATATTGTGTCTAAAACTCGACCCCGATCGTTTTGTCATCAGTCATCCATCTCTTTCTTACAATCAATTTTTAAAGTTACTTGATCTGATTTACTACTAACTTACTAGCGATATACTAATGTCTACCACGCACGGATAATTTAAATTAGGCTGAAGAGTCGTTAGTTTGGTTCCCGAACTTCCGAGAACCATAATATGCTAGGCCACGCCGCCATTTCATTTCAAGTTTCAAACAGAATCCTCTCCCTCCGTCCCACACGGGAAAAAAATCAGGGTACTTATTATGCTGATGTGTCAAACTCAAAGCCGAATGCCGCGATCCACCTGAGAACCATCCCACATACATGATGCTCATTCATGCAAAATTCTCATTGTCTCTCACTCTTTGTCACTCCAAATCCAACATGCAAAAATTTTCTTTCCTTTACAAAATTTTGCAGCTCTTTCCGTCGACTCTCAACAACCCCACAACACGTCGACACGGCGGTCACAGATAGAGAGAGATTCAGTCATCTTAAAGAATCCTCCGATCCTCCCTCCTTCATCTCTGCACTGCAACAACAACAACAACCCTGCAACTTGTGCAATTAGGAGGAATGAACAATGAGCCCCCTCACAATAATGATTTCTCTCTCATTTGCTCCGCATTATCCAAACCAAATACTACCTCTGCATGCATATTATAATTACCTATGTATATGTACCTGTACCTCCAAAAAAGCATGCAGTCTGCATATAGCCATTTTACTACCTATGTACATTGCATTGCCTCAAAGAAGAAGTTTCTTCTTCCTTGACTTGCTTGATGACTCGTTGACTTGACTCGCTCGCTATCTATCTATAAGGATATTTTTTTTAGTAGGGACTTTAGGGATATGTATATACCTGTATTATTTTTCAATATATATATAAGATGCTGAGCAACTAGGTATATAACTCTAACTCATCTCATCTATATCTGTCGTGGTTGGTGAAAATGATGTGATGTTGTGTGTGTGGTTGCATTTGCAATTGCAACGTGAGTTGGAGTTTGGAGTTGTGTGTTTGACGTAAGGTATTGAGCGGAGGCAAGTTTCAATTGTGACTGCTGCTGCTGTACAAGTCGGTCGGTCCACTTGCACTACTACTCGTCGTCACAGTCAGTAGTCGGTATGTATGCGTATGGTCACTACTTTTTTATTAACCACTTTACTTTAGACACAGACACACATTTCTCTCCTTTTCCACATTGAAATAATAACATCAGCATCAGCATCATCGTCATCATCATCATTATTTTCTGTCACTCACTACCACTTTCTTTTGGATAGGTACACAAAAACCGTCTCATTATTATTATTACAATTATGTTTTATTAAATTACCTACTTGTGCTAGTGTGAAATGAGTTAGTTATCTCCTGCCTCCTCCCTGTTTGTAGCTCAAACGGGCTTTTAAGAAAAAATAATAAATAAACTTTTTATTTGTTGTATGTCTTGCGGAGGAACATTAGATATAACTCCGACGGGTTTTTTTTTGTAAATTTCTAGACTGTTGTGGGTTTCAATGTGGATTTGGTGTTTTTGTAGGTAGCCTTTTTGAAGGAGAAGTGGAGGAGCCCTAGGATAAGATCATAAGTATATATATATATATATATATATGTTGGGCTAGGAGTAGTCAGCAGTTGGCAGCGTGCGGAGAACACAAGACAGTTATTTTTTTGTAGTAGGAGAGAGTATATAATAAGCAATTGCTGGTTATATAACTTGCTTTGGGGTTGATAACCAGTTGGGAGGGGTTATCCTGCTGGAGACAACAACATCAACATCTCGTCATCATCATCATCATCATGAAGGGCTTTGGAAGCGTGGGCTTGGTGCTCGTGGTCTTATTTTCCGTGTTCCGTTCCAGTCTTCCGTACTTTATTAATGTGGATGCACATGCGGAGGAGTGCTTCTTTGATAGAGTCCAAAATGGAACAAAATTAGGTGAGGCGAGGGGATGACGATGCATATATGGCAAGAGAGATGTTGAATTGATGATTTTTAAAATATATAGGAATTAATAAAAATGTATTACATAGCAAAGCGAGACAGAAGCTGTTTTCTAATGTGCGACTAATTTTTCTTTATATTTCTTTCCATGTTCAAGGGCTGACTTTTGAGGTAATTGAAGGCGGCTTTTTGGATATTGACGTTCGGGTCAGTGGACCTGATGGCGAGGAAGTGATATCCAGGGAGAGGGAGAGCAATGGGAAAATTACATTTGCTGCGGCGAAAACTGGAGCATACACGTATTGCTTCAGTAACAAAATGTCGACAATGACTCCAAAGGGTGTCATGTTTTCCATGGATATTGGAGAACCGCAAGCAGCTGCTGGTGCTGATGGGGAAGGTAATAATCAGTAGAAACGAATGTAGCTTCTATTTTTTGACGCAGAAGAGAGCATGGATCTGTAAAATATATATGTTGATTGTTGGGTGGTGTTGTAGATTTTGGGGTTTTTTAACGGTTTGTATTTTTTTTTTTAATTATTTAGCTCATCCTAACAAGCTAGCTGATATGATTAAAGAACTGTCGACGGCTCTGGTGGGCGTGAAGCATGAACAAGAATACATGGAAGTTCGAGATAAAATTCATCGAAAAATTAACGAATCCACCAATTCCCGTGTAGTAATGTGGTCGTTTTTTGAAGCTGTTGTTTTGGTTGCGATGACGGTTGGCCAGGTGTATTATCTAAAGCGCTTCTTTGAAGTTAGACGGGTTGTGTGAAGTAGGTTAGGGTTTATGAAAGTATTCAGTTTCATCAGTTGTCAGTGTGTGTAATAGAATGATTGTTTGAGAAATGGAACAAAACCAAATTTTTGTCGTAAGTTTTCATAATAAAGGATATGCAACATAGTTTCTTTGATGAATATATGACTGAAAATTCTTGTATGGTTATGGTCAACGGTTGAAATCTAATATGTATAGGTAATTATGTAATTATTATTATTATTATTATTGTACTCAATCGTTTCTTAATTATTATGCTTTTGATTGAAAAAAATGCACTTGGTTTTCAGAAGTGAATCTATTAATCTCATAAGAAAGACGTATAAAAGTCAAAACTAAATGTGTCGTTATGAATAAACTATAAATTTGCTATTTTATGTGAAAAATGATAATGATACTCCTATTTAAGTATGACGTTTCAGACGATTAGATGATTAACAGCTACAGTATGTATATCTATTTCTTCTGTTTTAAACTTGTAAGCATTAACTTCTCCATTCCATTAATCTTCCAAAGGAAATCTTCCAAACTTCATCAGGGCAAGTGTAGTTTTGTAAACTACTTTTTCTTGTACGTGATAGGTACATCTTAAGTGACACAAGGTAAAATATTTGGTAAATTTGTGTCAACCTTTGCATGTTAAGATGCATTAACAAATATTTGTCATGTGAATTCGTGATGCAGCAATATATTTATCTCCATCATCCTAACCCATACATACCCTACCCCCACACCCTCAATATATTCATGGCGCCTGAGAACCTGGACCCAAAAATAATCTACCCACTTTTCTGGTAGCTTATGCTGAACTTATCTAAGCTAGATAATCCATCATTTAAGAATACTTGTAGGTATATTGACGGGGAAATGATTGTTACGTGCACCTGTAAAGTATGAGGAGTTTTGGAAAAATATAGAATTCAGGTATGACAGGCTGTCGTTTTTTATTAGGATACATGAAAGTCAAGTCATGCTTGTTCCGTTAAATAGAAACCTGACCACAACTGAATGAAGGACATTCAGCCACAACAGTCTGCTCTGCATATGTATATTATTTCTTAACAATTGTATTTTTAGTCGCGCTTTCGCCGTAAGGTTGACAGGCAAGATATTACGTACCCAAACATGCCTTCCTTCCTACCCCGAATTCCCCATGTGCTTTAGGCTGCTGTCCTTTCTCTGAAAACGAGTGGAGAAACAGCGGAATGGAAAGGGATGTTAAGAAACGCTAAACCGACCCTGCTCGAAATGCAGAAGAAGATGTGTTGTAGGTAGGTATCTCGGTGTAGTATTGATAGAAAACATACATCTGGTAGACAAGGCAAAGATTTGAATTATATGAATATATGAAGGTGCAACATATAAGGTACATGCGAAAATGCTCGTGTAAGGTGTGGATTATGTGCAAGACTACCAGAAACAGAAAACAAAGGAAGGTCCGTCCGGTCCCTGCACCACTGAACAAGAGCATGCTCATAAAATAATATACCATGCATGCGCTGATCCATACAGAATAACAAAAAGCTCTTTGACGAGAATGGGCACTTGAAAAGGGCTCATCGCACAGCCAGTTCGTTCAAGCTGGGCCTTCTTGCATCCCTGTACGGTAACCAAACCTTAGGAAGCAAGCGAAACAAACAAACAATGTTCGCCCTTCACTCGTGCAGGCTGCAGCAGAGGGTCCACAGAAATTGAACATACCTATTATTACTTCTCCCTCCTTCTTGTGATCGTACACGTCCACGTTCAAAAGCGAGTGGATTGACTAGCTAATTTTTTTTAAATTCATTAGGCTCAGTTTGGATAAATGAGCGACGCTAATGGTGTTTGTGACATGTTGATTTTAATTTAATATATTCCATTTTATAAAGTGACAAGCAGAGTTGTTGTGTACATGAAAAACATATTATTACTTGACCTACATAAAGCTAATATTGGACCAAACAAAGGCTCAATCGCTAAATCATATTCACCTGAAGGTAAGTTTACTTTTCCCCTATTTTTCTGTAGGCAGCAAATAAAGTGTACAGCCGGCATGTTCCGAATACTCGTGGTAATTTAGTTAAGTTGCAGCTGCAAACATTTAAACAAGGATGGAACGTGAAAATCTAAATTTGCATAGTATGTTATAATACATTATGTACGTCAATCATGATGTCATTGTCATTGATGCGACAAATATCCAAGGTAAACTTGATTTAAATTTAGATTTTTGAATTTAGACGTGAGTGAATATAACTTTACCACACTATGCACTTCAAAACTGCTGCCATTTTGGTAGGTCGGTGGCTTGGAACATGCAAACTCTACGTTAATACGTTTGTTATTTTTTACGACATTCTCATTAATTGCACGTATGTGTTGACAATACAAAATAAAATGGCGTCATCAACCTGACAATCGGGTAATCAGGGACCGGCAACAACCTGCACATTTTAGAATACATATGCTCGTATTATTCCTCTAATTTCTGCATGCATTTTTATCACACGCAGTTTACCATCCAGGTACTCATCATCGTGAAAAAATACAAATAATTCAATGAACTATTTTCCCTATTTGCATTTCTACGTGGCATCATTTTCCACGGGTGACGGGAAGGGGAACACTCGTTCTAAATGTACGACTAATGTTTGAGGTGTGAAAATCACGTAAACGGGTCGTATTCGTTCGTACTGAGACCCGAGCCGAACAATAGTTAAACTCGTGCTACCTCTGTTTAAGAAAGTGGAGGGGGTATAAGATTGCGCACTTACTTCATGCTTTATTATACGTCTTAACGTTTCATTCTACCTTAAGATTGTCAGTTTGCACCCGGGGTCGGGCGAGAGAGCACGGAGAGCAAGTTATTCCGTTATTAGTAATTGCGCAGCGTTGTTTTACCTGCAATAAAGGAGCTTGAGTAGGATTGAAAATAGAAGCTTGTGAGACTGCTATTAAAAGCTGGTGAAGGTTGAAATTTGTCATTATTCATTATTCATGATTTTAAAATTTTGTTTTTAAAAGTGTGTGGACTAAAGTTAACTTAATTAAATATAAAATAATGTGACACGAATTGTGAATATTTCCTCCATTTGTAGGACGATGAGTAGCGGTAACGGGGGGTACGGTCAAGACCGGGACCGTGGTCACAGTAGGGATTCCAGTAGGGGACGCGATGATCGTGGTGATCGTGACTACAGCCGCGATCGGGATCGACACGGAGGACGCGATTCCTATTCGAATGGAGATAGAGGACGAGATTCCTATTCAAATGGAGACAGAGGACGAGATTCCTATTCAAATGGAGACAGAGGAAGCTTTGACGATCGCCAAAATGGGAATAACGGAATTGGAAGGGGTAGAGGGAGAGGATCGCGAAGTGAAGACAGAAATGGGGGGCATCGAGCTGACGACCGAGGGAGCATGGACTATACCAGAAGTGTAGACAGAGGTGGATACCGAAATGGCGACGGAGGGGGCGGCGATGGTCCCAGGAATGGAGGTAGGGGTTATCCACCACCTGCAGGGAGGGCTCGAGCTGCACCACCACCTTCAAGAGGGTTCCCCCCAATTCCTAGTGGAGATGAGTATGCTCCAGTCAGAGATGATGACGTGAGGAGCAACGGTTCGTCAGGAAGTAAGTCCCAACTAAATGAATCTAATCTTTGCATGCATCATCCCATAATAATGACACATACGACGACCGACGCGACAGCAGGTTGTCCGTCTCACTTTTCTCAATCTGATTTAGCTCATCTCATAATCATGCCTGGGTACTTCCATAGTCATGATAAATGTTTGTAGCTCACTATCAGTCAGACACTTGTCGTTTGTGAGGCAGGTCGAAAGGCAAAAGTGGAGCAAAGTTGATTGATTGATAAGCATGAACTGCATCTATATTTTGTGCATAATATACACCTAGAGCATGCACGCAGCAGGGGAATGCATAAATTTATTGAACGCCTTTGAATATTCAAGTTTTGGTTGATTGAACTTTTACATGCGTTCTACTTTACTAAAATAGAACTGGTAGTCGGTTTTGGTTTTGCATGAAAGCCAAATAAATGACTTCAGTGCCCTTTGTTTTGCAACTTTATTTTTATCAGCAACCCAAGCTACATATGTTGACCTCATGAGTACTCTTCACCATGATGCGTAGAGAGGAAATCATAGAGATGAGGGATTAACAGAATCATTGATGGAGTATAATAAATAGGTATAAGCATTCCGACTTCTTCAACAAAAAGTACTATTAGCAATCTCGCCGTGAACTCACTACCTACTACATTTATTATATAAATTTTGCCTTTGGAGCGCTGTGTAATCAAATGCCATTCTTCAAATCCTTTCGCCATTAGTCATTATGTTTATTCTTTTTGGTGATACGTGACACTGGTGACTGGGCATTTCACCTCATCTTTCATTTCTTCATGAAAAATACTGAAAAATATCAAATGTAATAATTAGTCTGCAGACAATTCTCCAATTTTACTTTACAGTCAGGCATATTATGATGGTTATTATGTTATGGCTAGTCTGTATCCTGTATCCCTGAGCTGTTTCTCTCACATACACGTTGCAATATATTCATTGTTCATTCTAAGAATTACGTAATTACGGCCATAAAATTTTTTCCAATTTTTATTTTGAAGGAGTTAATGTTGACACATGAATATTTGGAGTGGAATAACAAAACTTTATGTATTATGTTCGTGGTACAACTAAATAGATGCTTGGCCAGCTAATTCTCTCGTTTTAGTCACCAGTTCTGAGAAAAGGCGTTCTGCAGCAGGACAAACTTTCTGGCAGTGGCACCCTGTTGTATGTAATTATTCATATGTTTTTCATCGTCTCTCTGCAAGGATCGGAAAGTGTTTTACTGCAACTTTGTCTGACGAGGGAAAGTATTTGCATGCATAGGTAGTTTCAGTAAACCATCATATACATCTTGTAGGGAATTTTTTTCTGGTTCTAATGGTATACAAACTTCGCTGCGGAAATTATATTCAGTATGTTTTAATCAAGGTTTTAACAATTTCGCATATATAGTAAATTAGGGCAAACTTTTTTTATTT
>JAANSN010005029.1:0-13402 GCA_036850665.1 Dicranocentrus wangi | reverse complement strand
AGAATCCGGTTGACCCTTTCCCCCGCGGGAGACTTGATGAATTCCCCCCACCACTGCATCACTTGTTGGAGCTAGAGGAAATGCAATTCACATGTAATTCTAGCCCCCACATTGTTTTTTTTACTAATATAAGTAGTCACTCACCTTTCCAACTCCGTGGCCATGCGAGCCTTGGCTGGATGGCAGGGCTCCAAAAGCTGACGCCATGTTCATCACTGTCTCCATATCCACTTGTTGAGATAACATGTTCATCAGTAACTCCGGGTTGAACCCTTGCTTCCCACCTGCCATCTGACCCACCCTCTCAATCACATTATTCAACAGGTCAGGATTATTCCCTACAAGGTTTCCCAAAGTGGAAGCTATCTGACCAAAATCAAACCCAGCTGCGGCCGGTTTCCCCTCTTTCTTGATTTTTTTAGAATCCGCATTCTCTGCATTTTTCTGCTTCTTTGGCGCCTCAGGATTCAATGTTTTTGCCAAATTGAGTAAATTTCCGACATCCAATCCACCCAAATTCTGCATCAAATTTTGAACTTGGGGACCCAGCAAATTTCCCAGTTGTTGTGTGATGAGGGCAGGATTCGCAAGGAGATCTTTGCCCAGCTTGTCCCTGAGCTCCACCGGTAGCGCCGAATACACATCTGTAAGCCAATTTGAGCAAAATTAAAATCAAACAAATAATGACACTATACCGATATGGGATATGTGCAATTTGACACAACTTACTTTGTATCGTTTTTAGCTCATCCCCTTGCACCAAATTTTTCACTAGGTTGATAAATTCATCCTCTTGAACGTCACACAGTGCTCGGGTGGCACACACCACAACACAAAATCCTACAATATTTGACACGTAATGCCACTTCATGATGATAGCTCGGTCAGACACTGACAGCACCAACTTCATAGACTGAAATGACGGAGTTAGATTCCTGAGAGGAGGCACACCAAGGGAATGAGAAGATTACGGTACTTTTCATAAGACGGGTTTTCTTACGGGATATTACCTGTGTGCACTTGTGCGTTGTGCACATAATCCTTCCTCCCCATCTTCACGTAGCTGTTGCATGAAAAATGCAGACGTGATGTAAGACTATGCTCATCATGACTCACGTTCCGTTTCAGCTTGCGGCTATAATAATCGTCAGCCCTTTTCATTTTTCGCATCCTCACCTCACAAGATCCACCGCATTTCAGGATTACGCAGGTGGACTATGTTTGCAAAGTAAACTTTTGTAGTGGTTCAGCAGTGGTTGTACACGTAGACTTAACACAGTTGCGAATTATGTAACTGTGCCCGTATGTGTGCACACATTGGAAGCATCTTCAAAAGTAGGTTGTTAGCTACTACTGCTTTCAGTTTTAAGTGTAAAAAATAAGAGTGATGATATACTTCACCGTAAACGTATAGAAGGGGCAATCACCCGACACTGGCCTGCATTGCATCTTGTGACGATATCAAATGTACTTTAACAGGTTCTTCGTACAAAATCATTTGGGATGCATGTTACATTGAATCTTGTATTCATATATATTTTGCGTTATATCTTAAATATATATACTCAACAGAATTCATTACGTCTACCAATTGATGACTGGAAGGATTAAACTGATCTCTCCGTTTCCCCATTACTCTACTCATCCTACTCCTTCACATTTGCTCATATCTATTTACATTTTAAATGACACTCGGCAAAATAATTGAGACTGCAACATGCAATGCGTCTGGAATATGACCGACCTACTCACAATCAGTATGCCACAGAGTCACCGAGTTAGTTGGTACAAGTATCCGGTGCAAGAGATGATTCACAGACTATCCGCAGCGCGATCATTAATATACTATTGGCATATAATTATAAATAGTACATATAATATACAAACCACATTCTTACATAATGAAATAATTGTTTTTCTTTGTAAGACACATATTAAATGCAATTAAATATACATGAAAAAACAAAACATAATTGTGTGATGAAAAATATCAATTTAACCGGAAGGTGCTTACGGAACTGACTCTTCTGTTGACTAATGCTAATACTAATTATCTCTAAGCGATCTATAAAAGTTAACTACAAAATGTCACTAATCTTGCGTATGCGAAGTCTTATTTGAAAGCATACGCATATTAAAAAACATGAATGACTCATGTATTAACTGTTCCTTATGGGCTTTCTCACTATTGTCATACTGTTACTGAATTTCGTTTCAAGCAAATTGCTAATAGTAATGCCTAAAAGTCAAATCGCTGTACCTATGTACCGTTTGTTTGTAGCAAGAGTCATACTCACACGGAGCATAAATACACAAGAAGCGGGCGGAGGTTATGCAGGAGCTACAGGTGGAGATGGCAGAAGTACAAAAGCAAAGTACGGTGAGAGAGAAATGTGGGTATGGTATGGTATTGATCGACTTTGATGTACCTGACTCAAAACTTATTCTTCATTACACAATCAATACACATTCATTCTTCATTACACTTCTTCAATCACAAGTGACTCACTGAAATATATGTACTGTTTCAAATGTATTATACCTGAAAATTGACAATATTTTCTTTCAATTAATATGTCGTGTGAGTTAAAACTCCCAATTATAATACGGATACGGAACGGACTCATATGTGACAATAAACTATTATTATTACACCTTTAATAAAAAAAGATCTAAACATTTTTTCCTGCATACTTTATCCTTTGTAAAGCTGACATTTCTAGTATATATTTAATTCGGACTCTGCTTGCAAAATTCGTGTTGCATTGCAAGCAATACATATTATACTATTAGCACAAAACGCAACAAACTAACCCAGGTCAATAAGTCAAGCATACTACATTATGCAAAAATTTATCTTGAAATGTTCGAAACGAATTTATAATATATACGATTTTCAATAATGAATTTAATGTGGGTTTCCTTCTGACCTTTTCGTTTCGTCTGATCAGCAAATTAAAGCCGTGAAAACCTGATTGCGGTGTTGTCATAAACATTAAATGTCCATGTTTAATGAAAATGAAATGCAGGTATTATGACTGGTAGGAATAAATAGGTATTATGTTGGTCCACTGCTTCCAACCCAGCTCAAGTTCTGTTCTAAGCTCAACGGTGAGATTGAAATTTGGACCGATCATCCACGTTTATAGTTCATATGTGCAGGTTAATGCATCCATTTACCGTTTCCGTAGTTTAATGATAAGTAGAAGCGTAAAATATTTATTTATCAAGCCATATGCGCTTCCATAGTTTTCAACTACTTATGGTTATTTAGCGCATGTCAATTCAATGTTTTACCTTATTGGAGGGTGTTCAACCAATCAGTGTTTCAAAAAAATTAGCCGTTTTAGCTTGATTATACTGCTTAGCATATGCTGTTTTTTTCAACTGCTTCCATGTGGAATACAGCACAACCTGTTACGCTTACTAAAGATAAATATACATGGGTATAATATCTATCCGTCATGTTTCACAAAAAAATAAATGTACGGAACCACGATAATTGTATCACCCTGACTGGTTTCTCTAGTTTATATTTATATTTTCTATAATAAATCATCTTCAATATTTGTACCAAAGTAAGGCTTGTTGGATAGCCCATAACCATGCCCATGCATGCATACACATATGGAACGGATGACTAAATTTAATACTAGGAACAGTCCAAACATTCATATTGTAAGATGTATGTACAGCAAAAGCAATAACAAGAAAAAAAGTAAAATTATTGATTTTTATTGTCACGATTTTTTTGACATGCAAACAGTTTTTACAATATATTTCCCCACGGTAAGCTTTACTTTTTTGTTATGAAAGTCCGCTGCCTTTTCGGTTGTGAACTAGTTCATCATATCAATATATTCGAAATACAGTTCACTTTATTCTTCTTACATGCGATATTTTTTTCGTGTTTTTCAACGTGTACAATCAAACTGTGTCAGTTTTCCACGAAGCTTCGTCCGACCGAATACATTCGAGCTTATACTTCCTAGTCGTCACAAATTGGGTGTTGAACAACAATATTTGTTTTTGCTACAAATCAATTGCATTGTTGTGTCCATCCCAATTGTGGAGTTTAACAGGCATCACCATTCAGCATGCCTATAGGTGGAGGTGTTGTCAATGTAGGAGCCTTCTTGGGAAGTGGAACTCAAGCCGGTTCCTCGTCTAGACCTCCGTCTCCGGATGAAATTCAATATTACGAGACCTATCATGACTTCAAGGCGTACGCCAAGTGCACCATTTCCCTTCACCATCACACTATCCCGTCATCCCCTCGAGCGAGAAAGCTAACAGGTGTTCTGGTCACCCACTCCAGCAAAGAGATAGCTCACAGTGGAATTTTCCTGTTGCTCAAAGGGTCTCTTCCGAAGAAATGCATGCTGGGAACGACGATGCCTGTACGCTCAATAAAATTCAGTATTTTGAAGGCAAACGGGAGTCACGAAAATGAAGGGCCACCCTTTAAGATACCGGCTTGTACAGAATCCTTCCCGTTGGATTTAGTGCTCCCCTTCCTGTCGGAAGAGATGCCCCAGCCACAGATCACCTCCGAGGGAAAATTCACGTACAAACTGCAGGCGTACATGTGCACCGGCAGAAAATACGTCAAAATTGCAGAAACCACAGTGAAGTACGAGGGCTACTTAAATTTGAAGGGAATTCCTGAAAAGCTAAAAATTGATTTGCAGTACAAGAAGAGTGTCCTCGGGAGAAAGAAAGTTGTCGATGTTTTTACATCCGCGGAGAGTGACTCATTTCTGCCGGGAGAAACCATTGATTTTCTCCTAGTCACTGCAAATCCTTCCCGGATCGAGGGGGAGTACAAGGTGGAGCTATTGCAAAAAGTGTGGTATCAGGCTCGCACGGGCGCATCCTCATATACAGAGAAAACCTCAGTTCTGATGCAAATCAACTCGGTGGTGGTAGTGACCAAAGTGGAGGAGAAGGGCAATATCGAAGAAGAAATGATTTGGAAAGGGCATCTCAAAGTGCCCACAGGACTCAGTCCAACTTACAAGTTTGACGAGTTCAACAATGTCAGTTATATGCTTAGAGTGATGGTCAGCCAACACGGTGACACAGAGCATAATTCGGCGAGGGAGGCATCTGTGACAATAGGCACCTGTCGAGATGGAGACGGGGAAGATGAGGAGGAGAAGGAGGATGAGAAAGAAGACTATCTTGGGGAAAGCTGTAGTGAAATCGAGTCACAAGTATCTACGCTCGGGATTTCCCCAGTACCAACAACGTCCAGATCGGCTACTTGTCTGCGAAGTCGGTCTCGGTCGCCTCGGGTGGTGTTGAGACCTAGAGCGAGTTCCGCTAGTGGAGGACATACATCCTTTTACGGACTGGCGACTGCAATCGCATCTTTTCTGAAGTTACCACCATCCTACTCAGGATTGTCATCTAGGAAGTCAACTTTGGAGACTTGTAAGATTCAATAAATTATTCAACTAAGTATTTCGCAATTTAGGTTTACCCAAAAAATCTTATATGACATTCATGCTGTATGACTCCACAGTACCTCCGAGTTACTCCCAGGTTGATGTGGACAACCCGGATGAAGCAAAGTCAACAGAATCTGAAAACTTATAGATTGCCTCTAAAAACTTTCAGCTCAATACGAGTTTACCCCTTGTATCACGCTAACCGACACCATTTAAAAAACAAAACTCTTCGATCAGCGTTCCACTTTTCAATATCAAATGCCGAATATTTTATTCCCTCTCTCCCTCGTTTCTTCCTACATATACTCCTACGTAATTCTATACATTATTCAAACTTTCCAGAATTGTTGTCTTCAAAGACTATATACACACTCTATTTGAACTGTTTGTGCCTTGGTTTGTTGTTTAAAGGAAATCAATTTGGTGTTATGTGAAACTACTGATAAGAATAATATCGATTGTTAATAAATGTTTCATGTAGTAGGTGATTAAACTCATATGTCATGTTTACACAACTACAACACATTTCGGTTCTCTCCCTCTTTACTTGAATGTTCGACCAAAATATATTATGTAATGCCAATAGCAAGTCTACTAACTGGATTCCAGGGAATGCTCACAATAATACTGTGTTTTAAATACTTCTTGAGAAACAGAAGAGGGCACTCGTTCAATCTCCGTTCCATATTTAAGACGTTGAATTGAAAATAGTTTGTGCTAAATAAGGCATGTGCAGATTTTCATTGTTTTCCGAAATTTTGATTGCAATGTAATTCTAATGCATGCAAATTGTCGCTACAGTCGGCAGTCAGAGTAAATGCGTGGTCTACGAAGCCAACTCAATGATTGTGAGTAATGGAATTTTGATAGTGCATACTTTATTGATTTCCAAGATTATACTCCACAATATTTAACCAGTACGGGTGACAATGGTGACATTTTTAAAGCCAATAAAGGTCAAATAAAGCCAAGTAAACGAAGTCGGTTACATCACATCACAGTAGGCTTTCTGCTTGAAACAAAAACCGCTGTCTTTAAAGCCATTACTCCAACAACACTGGTTCACCTCCTTGACCGACTTGTCAC
Source organism: Dicranocentrus wangi (assembly GCA_036850665.1). Lineage (NCBI taxonomy): Eukaryota > Metazoa > Arthropoda > Collembola > Entomobryomorpha > Entomobryidae > Dicranocentrus > Dicranocentrus wangi. The sequence goes on along the minus strand of JAANSN010005029.1, from coordinate 6,863 downwards.
ACAGGTGGTCACATTGTGGAGTGGGAGCTTCGTCTATGGTCAAATCAGAGTCGACCACAACCAACTTGTGAACTGCAAAATATACTTGTGTTATGCTGACGCTCAAAATTGTACTTTATGACTCGTCTTAATATGTACTCTGAAATAATATGCATTTTCTAGTGTGAACTACTTACCCCGACCCCAAGCGACACTGGAGCAGACGCAGAAAATGACCAGTATGAATAATTGGTTGACCCTCATCTCCAATGTTTTAGTGGGAAATAATAAGAAGGAAAGCAAAAACGAGGGGTTTTTATGTCTGACTCTTGATAGTGAGTTGCACGTGTCGCATATATTGAAATTTGAAATACATGATTTTGTTATGTAGGATTGTAAATATTGATGCACCATAACGAGCTGATAACTAACCACAGCAATGTGATTAGGCATGTTTACAAAAGTTGCTAGAAGCTAATTGCAACATCAATTAGCGTTGCGCATACGTGTTTTTCCTTTCAGAATCTTGCCACACGTGCCACAAAAATATATACGTAGATCTTGAGGGTTATTTCTATATTGCTCAGTGAAATGTTTAGATTTATTCAAACTTCAAGTCTTCAAAACTTTTCGTATTGATTAAAGATTCAATGTCAAAAAATGTCAAAAATTGGAATAACGAAAGTTTATAAAAGATTTTACTCAATTAAACTGTGCTTAATCACGTTCACAGAATGCTTTTTTTGTGTCTGTGCAAACACCATCATCATCGTGTAAATTTTCAGAGCAGCACATTTTCATCTGGAGGTTGGTTGTCTCCGCAGGGGTTTGACACAAGTGATCGCATTTGGGCTCGTGGAATTCATCCTTCTCCAGGTTGTCCTCGCTGACAACAATGACTGTAAAATTTAATCATTTTTTTTATAGATTATCAAATGTACAAAATGGATGGTTACACCTGAAGGTGATTAAAATATAGTTTCTAATGATGTTTTTGAAAAATTAAAGTAATAAATTATCCTTACCAAAATTTCTTCCGGCAGCAGCCAATGAAAAAAGCGCAAAGAGCACGATGAAAATCAAATACTTTCCAGTCATTTTGTTGGAAGGTGGATGTAGGGAGTTGTGAGTGAATGGAAATAAATTAGCGTGAGTGTGAACTCGATCGATGGTGATCTCTGGGCTCTGACTTATTCCGGTATACTTATCGGACCCCCTTTTTATACCAAAGTTGAACAAGTGTTGTAGATTGAGCAAAGATCTGCGTGGACTGCTTATCGGTCATCCTTCGTTAGCGTTCACTAGAAAGGATTAGTAGTTCTTCCTGAAGCTTCAACTCCAAACATGGAAAATAGAACCATGTACATACCTAGATATCTGTACACTAATTACCTATCCGTCAAAACATCCAAAATTGTTCATTGTCTCCTGTGGAACTTACCATGTATATAAAATGTCCCATTGCAACATTTGTGTGGAAAGTTTGGGGAAATATATATGGGAAAGAGTACCCTTTCAACCGCAACCTAAATGAATAGTAAAAATGGTCTGACAGAGTACGGACGGTGCACATGCGTGTTGATGTTGAGCCTGGTAATTACACTCACGTGTTTACGGGTAACTAAATTCCGGTTTGCACCAGAGTTTACCTGCACACACGCTGTTTGTACATTGTTACATTTGGGGTTCAGAAGGGTTCATGGGAATCCCGTCCTAAATATAAGACAACCCTCCACTTGGGTAACTAGAAGCCAGGAGCCCCTTTCAATGCCAGTGTCCTAAAAAGATACATGATATCGGCATTTCAGAAAGTTCACATCACATTTCCTGATGCCATCAACCTTGCTGAAGGCTATTGGATTATGGTAAAACCCAAATCCCAACCTGATGTCCCTTTTGTAACCTCCCTTTATGTGAAAAACCTATGTGTTATTGTGACAATGAGAAAAACAAGGAATCGGGGTGAAGATGAACGGGCGACCTATAAATCTATTGAAAAAGCTGGAATGTACAGGGCTTTCTTTAATGCCCGCACCTACATGGGAATTACATGGGAAAATTTTCGTTGTCATTGCACCGTTCAAGCCAACTTAACAACTGAAACTTTTTCCCATGGTGTTTCCCATGTAATTTCTCATATAGGTGCGGGCATTAAAAACGCCCAGTATTTAGGCATTGCATAACAGAGTGTAGAATATGGAATAAATACGCCTATGTATCACTGACAACGCTGTAATATGCAGTTAGCAGTGGCAGTGGCAGACAATGCTTGTTTACATGGCAGAGGTTGCTTATCATGCATGTTTAATTTAACTATTATCTGCTTCAATAAGTAAAACGGTTCCAAGTTCCAAGAATACATTTATTGCACGAGAAGAATGCTTTGTGACGATGATTTAAAAGTTTAATCTGGTCAGCAAACGGCTAGTCACCTTTGTGGGCCATCTTAAAAGTTTAAATACGAGGACAATACATGATGTGATAATGAAAATAAAAACACAAGAAAATTGTGGAGTGACCGTATAAATTCTATCAGTGATCAGCATCGGTTAGCATATAATCTCATCCAAGTATGCATCAAGACAAACCTTGTATGAATACTATTTAAAAAATCTCGGCATATTATATTGTTTCTCAATGCATGGGGCGGTTGTTTGAAAAAGGATTCAAATGTCAAATTGTAATATAAAGTTCCAATCAATAATATAATATGTTTCTGCTGGTTAGTGAAGAGTCTACTAGTGCACAAACTTGAATGGCAAAGATTTTTTATTTATTGTCTTAATTACATTTCAGTACATTATAGTTTCCTATCCAGCAAATATTTGGTCAGTGAATAAGTCAGCCGGATGGCACTCCTACAACACAAAAATTAATTATACTACTACTGCCTTATTCTGAAAATAGATTGTTGTTAAAATGTTTATGGCGCACCATGGCTATTGAAATACATCTGAAAACTGGTTCCAACACTTCAGCTCCCCATGATATCTCCTTTGCGTTGATAGTCTCAACTGAAATCATACAAAATACTGAGTTTGATTGATACCTTTAAACTTTTCATGATTTCAGTACTTGTGTATAGAAGGGCTTGTAAATTAATTCTCACGAATAGTAGTGCAATTGTTAACTATCGCTCCCGAAATCATGTACGAACTATCAAAACCTCCAAAACCACACAAAACTTTGTTCAGGTTATTTGTTATCTCCTGTTCGTCATTAAAAGCGTAGGTATTAATTCGTTCCCCTTTCTCCAGCCTGGTAGAATTGACAACTAAAACCCCCATTCGTTCTAGCATACATTCAACTTGCGTCTGGAACTGTAACATTAGAAGACAAATTACTTTGCATGCGTACTACTTTCCCTTACAACAATCAAATTGTTGTTCAATGTCTGCCTGCTAAGTAAGCTCACATATTTTTCCTGCAACAGAGCTTCACATTCTACATTATATCGTAACAGCAATCCAGATCCCTTTCTGTAATCCATTGTATTCATATACCCTTGCCGGCAAGCTATTTCGGGGTATTGATCGTAATCTATATTTATACTCATGTCGCCTGTCTCTGATCCTTCGAAATGAGATTCGTTTTTCTGATGATCTAAAAAGTTGCCGGTGTAACGACACGACTAAAAAAGTTGTAACCTTTATCAAAACTCCATCCCATTTTGTTATCATACTACCTTTATGATACACATTATGCCATAATCAGTTTGCTACGGATATTATATGCAGGTTGATTTACCAATGTACGCTCAACGCAGTCTTCAAACATGCCCATTTCAGAACATCCCCCTTGAATAGCTTGACGCAAAACTGGAAACAGACATTAGCACGCTTGATTAGAGGATGTCGCTACTATAGACCATTTAGTCATATTCGAGTCATATAAATTCATTTTTCTTTCATGTTGGCTAACTAACACTCCTTTTCACCGCATACTTCAGAAATCTGATTAGTAATCCTGGTCAAGGTGGCCTCATTTCCAGAACCGGAAAAGAATCTCTTCAAGTTTGACGTCATATTTGCTGGCTTCGGTACACTGACAGTGGAAGAGTTTGTTTCAGATTCAGACGACTCTTTCCTTATCCAGTTGATTATTCCCATTCTGTTCATCATGCAGATATCGTGGCACTCTGTGTTCTAAATGATTACATGTATTAAGTATTCACGCTTCACATTAATTCAACCTTGCAACGTAATAGTACGGTACTATTACCTAGTATCTTATCTTTATCTTACCATCCCTCTCCTTTCAAGCATATCATGGCATTCATTATAGATATCCAAAAATGGGACCATGTCACCTTCTCCAGAGTCAATCCCTTTGTACACGAAATTCCTCATAGCAGGATAGGTCTAGATTTGCCGTAAACTGTGTATGGTTATTTCCGAGGTACTTCGCTCTTTCATCCTCCCCTTCTTTTCGGGCTTTGACGCATGGAGGTCTCGACTGCCTTTCCTATGTACACAACAAAAATATTACAATACCTATTCTATTCTGTCAACCCAGAACTGAAATTTTTATTTTTATTCCAATGCTACTACTTTCATTTTCTTTTCTTGACTTACAATATGATTCTCAAATTCTATAAAAAAATCGTCCCACTCAGGATCATCTTGACAATCCTTTCCTTCTACTTTATTCCCTAATTAAGAAGAAATTTTAACTTACTCAAAAGGCGAGTTATCCGAAAACTGTCTATAATGCGTAACAAAAGTAACCTTACAAATTTCAGAGCTATTGAACACTGCATAGACGTTCTCAGAAAAACTTCGAACAGATTTAAATCCTCCTTTGTCTGTCAGTATCATCGCAAGCCCATCTTGAAATTCCTCTTCATCTGCAAGTGAAAGAGGGGTTCCCTCCGAGGTAGAATTTTCCTCAAGGATTGTCAAACTTACCAGAATGCACTGCTTGACGCAATTAGTAATCTGAGTGGGAATTGCAAGGAAAAAGATTAATTTAAACATTGGAAATTAATTACCTCCTTGCGTACTCTCATAAACTCTGTTTGTACCTCGGTTTGCTCCAAGTTAAAAATACACTTGCTAATTGTTTTTTTCAACAGTTCTACACCTTGCTGTCGGGATTTCGCCAAGGGATGACTTGGGTCTCTATTTTTGGCGTCGTACCACCCCACCATGCATGTAAAATCTGGCCAGATGCTAGTTGCCGTTAACTTTTTACGAATATCTTTCACCGTCGTTATAGCTTCTAGAGATTCTTGAGACTCGTTGCTGTCATCATCTGCTGGCGATTCCGTTGTAGTCGTGGGCGGAGGGAAATAATCGTCATCGATGCGTTCAAATCCCTTATTCGCACTAAACTTTCCAGCCGCCTCCTTATCAGCCCTCTCCTGGAGACAATTTTTATCCACCATACCGTCTTGCGACTGCACATAATCATTAGACAAAATCTGTAGGTCATCATGATGGTCATGCTTGCAAATACCTATGTGGAATACATGGAAGCAAAGTATCATAACCCTTACAAAGTATTCATCCAGTTTTAGATACACCGCATCCCATTCCATTTCGTTGCAGCGTTTTTCTGACGCAACGTCCCCTGCAATGCACACGAGATTCTTGTTATTGTAGTACTCGCTCAATAAAAGATTATTAGTATAAATCTGAAGCACGTACAAGCGTTTGAGTCTACCAGCTTTTTCTGATACGATTGTCTTAATCGATCGTCCAAAATCATTACAAAATTAAGTGGCTGGGATAAAATTTGGGTGGCTATAGGCTCCGGCGTCAACTGCAGCCGACCAGCAGGATCAACATACATCAGGCCAATTTCCCTCAAAACACATTGCTTCACGCATCTTGCAATTTCCTAAGTTCAAGTGTTCAGTTTTTTTTTTTGAAATAACATAAACTTTAGTTTCGTGACATTTTTGTAATGTTTTTAATCATTGTTACCTCTTCCGTCAGGTGCATGACTCCAGTATAGTTTGCGAAACACTTTTCATTCACCATACTCATTTTTACAGGTCCTCTGGCATTCTCATAGGTTGGACGTACCTTTGGAATATTATTAGACCATCCAGGAACACATTCCAAATCGGGCCAGAACCGCGTACCGTTGGTACTAATAAGACTTTTTGCAAGATCAACCGGATCTTCTGTCCTCTCTGGAGCAATGCTAAGTTCTTTCTGTAAAGAAAGCAAGCGTAAAATGAAATACCTACGTCGTATCGTTTAAATTGACAATAATCTATTTGCTTGTAAGTTGTAATATCCGTACAACGTATGAAGTGAATTCTTTGAACACTTGGTCCCAAAACACGGAATGGCACGGCTTTCCAGTAAGCTTCGTCCCTAGTTTAGTGATAATTCAGAATTTCTTGAAATTATTATATTTCCCTTTGAAGACATCATGAATATAAAACTAACACATTTCAGAGTCCCTGAAGGATGGATAACTATAAATTATTTTCCGCGCAGCTGCGACGTGTTTCTTCGGAAGGATTTTGACAATGGCACTGATAAAGTTTTCGATTTTAGCTGGTTTCACAATCCTCAAGTTGGGGTCATCATTTATCAGCTTTAGCTCAGAGAGTATACATTTCTTCACGCATCGGATGGCTTTCTATATTAAAGAAGTTACATATAATTAGGATTTACAAAACTGCACCACTTGTAACAACTTTGTAACTGTCTAGAGAAGCAACAACCTCTTTAATATCGTAGACATAGCTCGATTTGAAGCACTTTTCAGTAGTCAGGCTCATTTTCGTCAGTCCCACTACATTATCCATGGTCACGTTCTCTGCACCCGAGTGGTTATTATGCCAAGCCGATAAATTTTTAAAGTCTGGCCAGTACCGTGTGCCATTTAAGGTTAGCTTTGCTTTAGCAGCTTTCCTAGCCTTTGCA
>JAANSN010005028.1:0-13408 GCA_036850665.1 Dicranocentrus wangi | reverse complement strand
GTTCACCTTTCATGATTCCTGTTTATACCAAGCTACTGCGTATTATACTGCTTGCTTATTTGTAAATACTAATGCATCAATCCCACATAAAATGGAAACACAACAGCAAAACTTTACAATTTGTTATTTCTATTCAGTTTTATTTTATCCAAACAGTGCACTGTGCTAATATCATTCGTAATACACCCATATAACTTCAGGTTTGACTACAGACCGAGACAAGACAGGAAACCTCTACCGAACCATAAATCTTTTCTTCTTTTCTTTTTTTTAGCGAAATACACCTCCGATTTGGGAAAGCATCACGGCTCTCTCTCTGAAATCTTTATGCTGCATCCGTCCCCATTTCTCTTCATAAGCCTAACAATGCGTACACTCGTGAAACAAGGGGCTCATGTAGACGAGATTTGGGGAAATGTGATTGTATTAAAAGGGAACGAATAACGCTCACGCATTGAACAAAAAAAAGAAACGAATGTGAATGAAATAGTATATCGGATCAGGGAAATTCTCTAGAAGCATCCCAATCCCAATATATTATCCTTTTCTTACTTGATATACTTCCTCTTCTTCAAGTTTACGTACTCATACTCATCGTAGTCATCCATGAATTTTCTTCTTTTTACCTCCTCCCAACTCCAACTCCCTTCCTTAGCGAAGAAACGGCGAAATGGGATGATATACACTGGAGAGAGGTAGAGAGTGAATGGGAATGAAACGTGAGCCGTTTTCAGAGTGAATGGAAACTACATGGCAATACATTTCCGGGGCGGTTTATATACTTATGAAAATGTGATGTTTGCCTTGTAAAAAAAGGAATATCCGAGAGAGAGAGAGAGAAAAGAAGGGGGAACGAACGGGGGAAACCGTGTATGCAACACTCAACTCCACTCTCTCAACCCCATTTATAGGTACACTAGGTATTTTCTTGGTAGACTGGAAAAAGTGACATGTGCATAATCTGCCAAAAGTTTATACATGAAAATGAAAGGGGCTATTTGAGTTATAAGCGAGAACATAAAAAAAAACTTTCTTCTTTTTTTATACTACTCGTCTTCTTACCCGAAGAGCATTTTCCACGGTAGATGATTCGAAGATCCCGTCTTGAGCGACAACCTTCTTGTCTCATGACGCATTCGTTGGCGTACGTCTTCCCATCGGAACCGCAGACCGGGTTGAAATCCATCGTGCATACTTCACTGCATCGACAAACAGGTCGTCGACTCCCGTCATCTAAATGACACACCTGAGGTGAGGTGCAGAGAATGTCTTCGCAGGGATCTGGAAGGAGAAGAAGGAGACAAAAGGGATTTTATTTTTTTCGAGTTAGGAATCACACATGAGTAAAAACCGAATCATCATTTTCAAATCATTTCGACGATAATATGCGCCATCCTGGTTCCATATGAGCCATGTCATATGTGGGTGTACCAAGTCTGCGTCTAGTTTCATTTTTGAATCCAATCTTATTATTATTACTATTACTACTTGTTTTTGTTTCACAAGGAAGAGCCTCCCAACTTAGTCCTCTCTACCATATATAAAACCAGTGATTCCAGATTTATCACGTTTTTATATATATATATTTTTTCATTTATAACGAATATGCACACGCTCCTCTTGAGATGGCTCCTTGCCGAATGGCTTTGGAAGCAGTCATGAGGAGGGGACGACGACGACGACAATGACACTGGATATTATGNGGGACGACGACGACGACGACAATGACACTGGATATTATGTTTTCTCCAGAAATGGAAACATATTTCTTGAAGCAGTTGCCGTTTCTTGGCAAAATCTAATTATTTAAATAATACAACATATGAAACGACAATACCAAAGACATAATAATATAATACATCTACGCATGCTGAACTAATATTTACATTTTCAAGCTAAAAAGATAACATGTGTGTATATATTATCCCGGAATGGCTAAACTCCTCTCGCTCGACCAAGACTTCTTGCTGCTGCTCTAATTTGGTGGTAAATGACTCAAAAAGTGTATCATAAACCGGAAGCAAATGACATGTAAACTGAAGGCTCATTCAATTTGACTAAATGTCGTGTAAATTCCAACTTTTGCCAAATGTTCCCTCTCGAGAAAGCCCCATTTACAACTCACCACTCCACTCCACTACTACTTCTTCCTCTGCAGAGAGAGAATCTCATTTAAATATATATATATATATATATTCCTTTAAAAACCATGTTCTTCTTGCTCGGTTCAAAAGGAATAACTTCAAGTTAGCAGAGGGTGGCCCAGCTGAGTCTCATGCACTTTTGGAGTGTAGAGGAACGAAACGAACGAAAGCCTCATACAACACAGCCGAACCACCACCACCAGATTTCCCAGAGAACACTTTCAAACGTGACTGCTCAATCTCACTTTAGAATATGAGTGACAATATCAGAGAATGGAATCGTGTTCAGATGTCATTTACTAAAGTACATTTTACCCAAAAGAAGAGAAAAAAAAATATTCGAGAGAGAGAGAGATTTTCCTCCTCCATCTCTCCTTTCATCTCCGACGCGGCTTGAGCCGAAACAACAAGGAAAAGATGCCAATAAAATTGGCAAACCTACTACCACCACCACCAACCACCATCCATGGCCGAGAATAACTCCCCATTTTAAGTAAGTATCCCTCTATATAACAGTTTATCCCTTGATATCAAGTATACACACACATGTCAGGTTATGCAACAAAACATAAAATGTAGTTAGTTTTTATACAAACACCATTTGTATCCATTCATGGACAACATGTGTGTGTGTGTGTGTGCATGTTGGTATTTCCCGTTTTTTCAGTGAAATTTCAGGCGAGCCAGCCGAGAGCCAGGGACGCAGGTTGCACCCTGGGAAAGCAGATTCCTTCAAGCACATTACACTTTACTCCACAGGCTTTTTTCTCTCTCTCTCAAGAAGAAGGAGAAGAGGAAGACGAAGAATAAAGAGTGTGAGTCGAAAGACTAAGGATCTCATTGACTCTTCCCATTTCTCTTGTAGTATGCTGTATAAGTAAGTATATATTTACCTATATGCATACCGTCCGTGTCCGCGTCCGCCGCTTGGAAAAGAAGGCCCGGATTTACATCTCAGAATGCGTTAAATCTCTGGCAAACGCGTGTACGAGATTTGGAGAGGGAGAGAGAGAGAGAGAGAGCAAGCAAGTTAGTTGTAAATCTGAGTTGAAAGGACGATATGGATTTTAAAGGATAAACGTGGAAAACGGTGAAATGAAGAAAAAAAAGCAACGCTCAGAGAGCTTGCATACTACGTACAACTCACAAGACGTGGAAAACGGCTGAGGTACGTACGTATATATATGTATGTATACCTTAGCTACCAGCATCATCATCCTGGCCTGACGGTGAAAGTAAAGAAGGAAATAAAATAAACTGAACGTGAGCGATGTACAATGAGAGAAGGCCGAGGACTGAGGAGGCAACGGCAACGTGAGAGAGAGGGAAGAAAACTGTATAATGCAGTTTGATATAGAGGGATAAAGAAAAAAACAAGGGTTTGCTGGGAAAGATGAAGACGACGACGACGACGAGGATGAAGCCGAGAAAGGAGGACGACCCGGGCATTACTCAGCTTACAAAGTAAAGAAGAGTAAAAGGAGAGAGAGAGAAGAGAGAGAGAACAAAGTGGGCGCTTTGAATAATGAACCCTTGACTAACGATACATTACACTCGCGTGTGGATACATGGTTTCCACAATTTCTCCACCGTATCCGTATATCGTCGAAGGAGTCGGACTAGATGTTCCTCTTCCTTCACTTCACTTCATTCACTTCACGGCCAGTAATACAAAAACGGTTTAACTGGAATATCGTGCTCAACAAAAACGCGTGTGTGTGCTCGTTATTCTGTGCTCCTGTTGTTTTTTTGGGGGAGGGGGGTCCAAGATTCATTCCCATTTTGTGGGCATGCTTTAATGCTCAAGTCAGATGGAGATAGGGTTGAGGTTGGCTCTGTTTGTTGGTTGGTGTTTTCACAGTAAATGAGTGAACTCCTTGTATGATCCTTATATCTTTTTTTATGTGTTTAGTGAAACCCATACAGACAGAAGTCCGTATTCGGACATGTTCCTCATTCGCTCTTGTGGATATATGGAATGGAGGGGAAAGATGCTTGAATTCAAATCTCATCAGCCTTCGTTCGTGTAGATATCTTCTTTTGTGTGTGTTGTACTTAAGTTAGTCCGTATTATTTTAAATCAGAGACCACAATCTCGTTTCCTCTTTATGTCTAGTCTGTAGTATATATAGACAAATCAACAATTCATCCTTAGCCTATTCTCTACTCTACATCCTGGAAGTTAAGGATTTGTTGCACTTTGCAAAAAAAAAGAAAAGAAAACTGCAAAGAGCGGGATTTCCATTTTATCCTCTATTTCCAGCAGAAGAAGGGAAAAAGTCCTTTCTTTTTTTTACGAACAATATGGAGATCCCCAACTCTAAACCAGGATCCACTTTTATGCTTATAAACCTAATCCACCGGGGAGGACTGTAAATATTCACATTCACATAGGGAAAGAGAGAGAGAGAGAGAGAGAGACAGACGGATGGGATTCAGAAACTGACAAAAGCACCATCATCATCAACAGGAAAGGCATTACTTTCACTTCTCTCTCTCTCTCTCTCTCGCTCACACTCGACGCATTGGAGAGGCGTCTAAATAAATGGTTCTATTTACAAGGTTCAATCGTTTTAATGAGTTTTGTTTGTTGCCTCTCTCTCACACTCTCTCTCCAAAATACAAAGTTTTAGACAGGGTATTTTACTCAAGTGCTATTGCTGCTGCGGTGTAAAATGGGATGCATTGTTTAAATCGACCATTTTCAATGGGCTAAAGAACCTTATTGCATTTACATTGATCCCATTTTCGGAGCAGGCTATTATTGCCGTCCGTCCATGGCATCATGGTGGATGTATAGTAGTCAATATGCAAAATAAGTACAAAACGCATTTAGCCTCTATATCTTCTCGCCTTATTGAATGAACATGTTATTTCCCCAAATGATATTGCAGTTTGAGTTCACCCATCTCGTCGAAATCTCATCCCAGAATAAACCAAAGCAGCAGCAGCAGCAGCAGGCTGAGATGATCTCTATATCTTCCCGCCTTATTGAATGAACATGTTATTTCCCCAAATGATATTGCAGTTTGAGTTCACCCATCTCGTCGAAATCTCATCCCAGAATAAACCAAAGCAGCAGCAGGCTGAGATGAGGATAGGGTACGTACGGACGGGCACCCGTAGTCGTCCACGGGTGTGGTATAAAAAGTGTTTGGAGACTAGTCTCGCACACTTTATGCGGCTGGAGCTAGCTGGAGAGAGTAATAATGTATTTCACGAGTAGTAAAACCACTTCATCCTTTGCTTTGTCTCCCTCTCTCTGATTCCCTTGTTTTTGTAGTGGGCCAGAAGATAGCTATAATCATTGGGCAGAGATTGTGTTGTTGCCGTTAGGAGCTCATTCATATCATACGAGTGCTGTGTGTCTATAACATGATGGCATGTGAATGTGAAGCTATTTCCGTTTCCCCGTTTTATATTTACATTGGAGTCTACGGCTCATTTAGGGATGAATGGGGGGGATGGATGGGTGTGTGTGTATGTAAGAGGCTTAAAAGATCGGGATTAAAATACCAGATAATCATGTAAGACAGCCCATTTCCTCGTTTGACTTTTATGGGAGGCTTGCAGTAGCAGCCAGCAGCAGCGGACGACGGAGTAGAGTGGCGGAGGAGAGCCCTGGCTCTTTGTGATTCTAATTCTCTGACATCACAATAATAAAAGTCGGGTTTATATAATCGGGGATTTCCAGTGTTGAACAATTGGAGTGAAAGTCAAAATTAAATTTACCTGCGGGTCATTTTCCACTTGATTTGCAACTTGTAAAGGGGCGGAACCATATTCTCCAAAATTAAAATGTCACATTTTGGACCAGTCCAAAAAAAAATAAAAAATTCCTGTGCTGGAACACAATTGGGTCGGTCGAGTGGTTGAATCGTTGAATGTGCATTTGATAGTTTGGGATGCATAGAGGAAGGAGGGAAAAAGAGAAAGCTCACCAAAAACCGAAGCCGGTACCAGCACCACACCACACCACGCCACTAAACATGCAGACAAAGTTTGGTTTTCTTTTTTTCGAGAGAGAAGAGGTTTTAAGAATTACGACTTTGCATGGCAAATGATTCTCCTCCTCCCATGACCAGATTTTGAGATAGGGAGAAGGATAGGGATACTTTGGGAATTATCTAACCACCATTACAACATAAATCCGATTCTATGGCTGCCACATGTAGTATATATAGGTATACATACACACAGACAGACAAGACAATCGCTTTTTCCCCGCTGCTTTCAGTCAACCGTTGGAAAACCCCAGATTTTGTATTATCCCTAGTTTTTTTTTCCACGTTTTTTTTATTTTGTATTCAAGGAGTCCAGCGTGTGCTTAGAATACACTTATGTTTCTAGCATATGACACAAAACTCTTGTAAGTAGGGATCGAGAGAGAAGAAAAAAAAATACAATCACCACACTCCCACACAAATGTATATAGATGGATATACATGAGGGGGGAAAAGAAGTCTAGATGAGTAGTATTGTGAAGTTGGTTGGGCGAGTTGTGTGGATTACAGAAGCCTTAGTTTCAATGACCAATTCGGAGGATTACAAATAGAGGAAACTACTAGCGAGTTGGTATTATCACCAACAACTCATTTTGTTTTTCTGTGGTTGCTTTTCCTCCCCTACTTCTCCCACGGAACAGGAGCCCGCTGCTGACCTCCCGCTGTGCGTAAAACCAACGGTTATCTTATGACGCGACAATTCTATATTTAAAAACAATTCCCTATACTCACAATCTGTTCTTGAGTTTTTGCTCTGTTGTATACCCTTTATGCCAAGCCGAAGACTCTACAAAACCTACATTTTCAAATATGTACTGGATTTTAAATAAAACGTTAGAAGCGGCTAACTTGTACTACAATCTTCGTATTTTTAAATCATACACTTCAGTCCATATAAATCCAATGATCCCCATGTGCATACCTATACCGATGATGATGATACAATCCTTGCTCAACTGATAGTTCCCAGCTTGAACCATCACCTTCCGCACATAAACGTGAGTGAAGACAACCCTATCTAGGGAATTTATTATCTCTCAAGTAAACAGCAGAACACAGCCAGCCCAGCTGTGGGGGACAACTTGCCGGAGACAGGGAGTAATGTATCACAACTCATAATTGAAAGAAAACCTTCCTCCTCCTATATATATCCCCATTCAAAGTCTGAGGTTTTTGGAAACATGAAAATAAAAAGAGTGAGTAAGTAATACAGTGTGGCTCCTTTGTGGTTTCCCCGTCAGTAGTGTGTCGCTCGCTAGTCGCTACAACACGCCAAGATTCACTTGTCTAATTTTGTACACACACATCCATCCCTCCTGCTCCTCCTCCTCCTCCTCCACCAGCTCCCTGTCTTGCCAGAGGCTGACAAATAAATAGATGATGCAAGTCAACAGATAATCCTTTGACAAATCACATGCTTCACAAGCTGCATATGGAATTATTATCTTCTCTCCTTTTAGTGTGGTCCTGGAGGTAGTAGGTGTAGTAGGCAAAAGACGCAAAAGATGTTTTTGATGATGACGATGATGATGATGCCACTACACCACATCTCTATTTAAGCACGTCTTACGAGTTGCATACAGATAACAATATCCTCTCTCTGCCTCTGCAAGGCAAGGATTCAGGGATGCAGAGACTTATGATCACAGTAGTGTATCAAAAAAGAAACGGCTCTCTTAAGCTCTTGACTGATGTTCCAACTTGGATATAATAAAATAGCATAATATATTTTGATGCACTCTCACAAACTCCATCGACTCCATGAAACCACTTTCGTTTCATGGGAAAAAGGGGGGAAGAGGGAGAGGGTGAGTGTGTTATTATCGGGCAATATACACATAATATCTTGGTGAATAATAGTGTGTGTAATGGAGAGACCATCTTGTCTCTTTCTCGTTTCCCACTGGAGCTGACGAAAATGGACCATTTTACACAGCATCCTCATCCTCCTCCAGCAACTTTTCCCGACGTCATTTTCTTTCGTCAAGTGGTGGTTCAATAATTTATGAAATTGCTCCCAGTCATATTATTATTATATGGGCTTGTGCCGAAGGAATAATTAGTCAAGAGAAAGGATACCATATAAAGAAGAAATATGTTACTTTCGTTTAGGGTCAAGTAATTGCATTGATAATACTCGTCACGCTAACTCAATCTTCTATCAATATAACGTCCGGGCCATATTTTATTTCCCAATCGTCGTTAAAATATAGCATGTAGATTGCTCAAAAGTGTACATTTTGATCTTGGTAGGGTAGACCTACACACTAAAATTAGATGATTCAGATGATATCAATCATCAGGTATGTCACATCTGTCACATAAGTGTTTTCCACTAAGTGCAGATCAATTAATAAAGAAAATAACGACTCAATCAAAATGTTTTTTGGATTATCTCTGAAACTCGAGGATGTCGATCCATAAAAATACTACGACAGCTTAATGACTTTGGCAGGAGCGCAAACCTATGAGAATTTCAATGCATACGTAATAATACAAATCCGTTCGTTCTCCTTATTTTCTCTATCTGCGTCCTTCATCCCATGTAAAAAAAATCCGAGTAAATACTGCCTGATAGCACGATAAACTACCATCAACTTAAATAGCCTGCATATTTTCTGAGATCTGTACTCGAAGAAGAATTGCGAGAAAGAGAGAATTCGCCATATAAAACCCCGACGACTCTTCTTTCCCGGAAGGATTTAATGCATGTATTTTGGAGGGGCACAGGAGGCAACTCGAGAATATAATACGCCAAGTAAGTAAGTGGTTATGAATATATTCCAATGTGAAACCTTCCATTTTTTTACGATCCATCCCAATGAATGATCCAATATATCGGAGCAGCATGCAGCAGCTTTTTCCACCAAAAATGTACATATTATCACAGAGTTTTGGTTGTTGGTGCACTGGAACGGAACCGAGAAATAGATGGGAGTAGAAGTCATATTATCGAGTCCCCTTCACAAGTACATTGTGGAGCAGAGAGAGCGTATGTATAAGCGTAAGTACACTCTCTCTCGAAAATCCTTTTACGCATAAAATGGTCTGTCAAGACAACTTCCCTAATCCTATACATTATCATGACGAAAGAAGGAGAGAGAAAATCTCATGCAAATACTTACACGCTATTTGGCCCACAATGGCGATATAAAACAGCCATGAAAGTGCACCCCATCACCATCACCAAATCACCATACCATGCAGCAACCAGCCAGCAACCAGTCAACCATGTACCATTTTTCGGGGGATACACAACACAACACACAACAAAACACACCGTATCAAAATGATGATGTGAGATGGTCCTCCTCCCTCCCCCTACTAATAAATATATACATACATACCACCTCCGTGCATTTTAGGGGGGAAAAGGTTTAATCCATCAAATATATTAAATCTGGCTCTTCTGGGTAGCATGAGCGAGTGAATGAGTGAATGAATGAATGAGCGAAGAACGAACGTTTGGGGTGTTTACCCTCCTTTTATTTTTCCCCAATGGATGTGTTATACTCTTCATTCTCTTCTTCTTCTTCTGTCCTTAAGCCACAATCTTTAAAGCTGGCTTTGCATTGTCAGTGACCGTGATTGATTTTATTTTAGACTTTATCCTTTCCCATACATTAACTTCTTGGTAATCATCATCATCATCCATCATCAAAAAAAAAAATATTGTGGGCCAAAACTTCCTCTTGCTCTCTCCTCTCGCTCTCGCTCGAGCTAAGCGGGTTAGCATATAAAGTGGAGCATATAATAATATAATAACAACTCGGCAACTAAAAAAACTCAATGAAATATCCTCATTTATTATTCCGCTCGGAATTTTTCACTACTGACCCCAGGGGGAAACCAGTGACCTAGTTATACAAGGCTCCAGGAAAAAAAATTATTATTAAATATCCTCCATATAATTCATCATCATGTTGACTACATTAAATCAAGACTTGATATATAGGTATTTTTTAACTACATTATCCTCCACACTTTTTTGAACTTGATTAATAACAACCCTTTTTTGAGCAAGTGCAGCAGCATGGCTTTGATTGAAACATCATCATCATTACTTTTTTTTTACTATTGATATACACCCGGTTATATTTATTGCTGTGACGGACTGCTGCTCAATCCAACTAAATAGTGTATTTTTTAATCCTGTTTTTTGAATGCGTAATATATTTGATTCGCCGTTTTTCAAACGTAAGCATAACGAACGTTTAAATCTGTGTGGATTTGTGATTGTGACATATTGTACGGTTACTACGCGGTAGAGCCCTTCTACTTTTCATATATAGGTATGCCGACAGCAAACAACCACACATCTCCAGCAAACTGCGGAGAGAGTAAACAAGTGCTCTCTCTCCCTCTCTCTCTCTCTACACAATGCAATTGTTTGGCCCAACTACCTCTCAAAAAACTCTGGGTAAACACAAACAATCCTTTTTTTTCTGAATAAAAACCCTAAACAACTTTACATGTTTTGGTATTGGTGATCCTCCATATCAAGATCCTTAGCCAAGTAGAAAAAAGTTTATTTTCCTTGTGGGCATTTCATGTGCGTGTATACCTATATATACTTTGACTATGGAAATGCACATGTACCTTATTCTTTCCTTTTTTCCCTACAAATCTGGTGGATACACTTTTTTTATGTGTCCCAAAGATTCATAAAAACTTCCTCATAACATACACACAATCTCTCTCTCTCTCTCTCTCTCTTCAGCCAAACAAGGTGGAAAGGAAAAAGTGGAAACAAGTTAGCGTTTGTTGTTTGGTATGGACATCCTCCTCCTCTGTTACTTTTTTCCCATAGTAGTATTACCCAGTTGTGCGTAAGACTCTCTTCTTCTCCTCCGCCAAGACATTCCACTTTCATTTTATACTCGGTAAAAAAAAAGAAGTTAAGTGCACCTAAAAATCAAGAGATCGAAATCAAAGGCAGTTTTCTACTTCTTCTACTGCTCCTGCTTCTACTCCAAGTCAAGAACAGAGGTCGGCTATTAAACATGCTCTCTATGTGAACTGGGTACAAAACAGGGATAATAAAAAAACAAGAGCAAGTTCACTGGAAAATTTCCTTGTATTATGTTCTTGTTTGGTGAGGAGAAGGGAGGAAAAAAAACACGGTAATGACCCGTATCTTGGTAGACTTTGAACATCATGGAGACGTTTTTTTTCTCTTTTCTTTTTTTCATTGAAAAACATTCTACAATCTCAGGAAGTTACAAAAACCAAAAACCTGGCTACTTACTGCTACTCCCGCTTCACAAGGTACGCACGCAGACAATAAACCCGATTCATAATAAAAAACTTTGAAAACAAACAAAAAACCTCCATCTAGAATGAATGTCAACAAAAGCAGGCTACTTACTTACTTACTCTCAGGTTTTTTTTTAAAACTTATTTTTTTTGTGTGTGTGTAGTGTGTATCCAGTATCTAGCTCGCATGCATTAGGAAAGTTGTTTAAACAAAAAAAAATATCTACAAAAAAAATTTTACATGATGAATTTGAATAATATGCTGTTAATATAGAGCACCACAGGGAATTTTTCGCGGTGTACACGACCAAAAGTAGTATAAATATATAAAAAGTGAATTTTCCCCTGAGATTTGATACCATCAAACGAGAGGAGAAAAAAGGCTAAAAAAACGCTATTATCAATAGAATGCACGTGTTTCCTCCCTTTTATGAACTCATATAACATGCTTTTTTTCTCTACTGACAATCCAGTTTTTATTCCAGCGAGCCAGGCGAAGCAAGAAGACTAGGAGTGAAAGTCTGCTTTCAAGACCGGATCGAGTATCTACGTATATACATGCATTCAAATGGATATATGCACTATAAATGGAAAAAAAGAAACGCAGAGGATCCGTATATATAAGGTCTTCTTCTCCGGTTCCATCCATATCTTTCCTGATCCCTGTGAAAAAATAGGCTTGTATTCAATCATTCTGCCAGCCTTACACATAGTCGTCGCGTCGTTGCCCACCAGCCCAGTTGAAAGATGAACAGTTTCGGATTATATATTTTTTTCTTCTCTTCTTCTGCACATCATATAATATAGGCCCGCTGGTGGAGGACCAGCAGCGGAAGGATGAAAAAATGAACGCTTTTTATTGACCATCTGCTGCAGAAGCAACAATAATAATACTCCTACTACTGGATGTAATAGCAGCACTGCTACTCCCTTTTGCACTTTCTCTCTTGCTGTCTTATTGGGATAGACATGTCCAATTTTTTTCCCTCTCTCAACCTTTTCTGAAATTAACGATAAAGTAATCATTTTCTTGAAGAAATGAATGAGCGATAGTGCCCTAGCTGCTCCTATCAAAGAGCAATGAAAGAGGGATCACGGAAGAGAGAGAGAGAGAAAAAAGGAATATAAAGAATAATCGTGATACATCAAAGATTTTTTTATACATTTTTTTCCCTCCGCTTTCAGAATAAAAAAAACTTTGTTTTTTTCGCCCTTTTTTTTATATATAAAAACTCGTATTTTTCTCCCTTGTTGTGCTTGTTGGCAGGGGTCAGCAAATAAAAAAAAGCTTATCATCCGCCATAGCCTTTTTTTTCTTCTGGTGGGCATAGAATGGTCCGTGTGGGTTGTTAAAAAAGGAATATAAAGAATAATCGTGATACATCAAAGATTTTTTTTTATATATTTTTTTCCCTCCTCTTTCAGAATAAAAAAACTTTGTTTTTTTCGCCCCTTTTTTATATATAAAAACTCGTATTTTTCTCCCTTGTTGTGCTTGTTGGCAGGGGTCAGCAAATAAAGAAAAGCTTATCATTCCGCCATAGCCTGTTTTTTCTTCTGGTGGGCATAGAATGGTCCGTGTGGGTTGTGTTTTTTTTTTGTGCTTAAAGGAAAGTAAACTTTCTCCGGCAGATATTGGATTTGAAAAGCAGGAGTATTATATATACGTATACATTTCGGAGGAGAAAGTGAGAGTCGTTTTTTTTCTCTCTTGGATCGTCATACACCAATGCAGGAGCAAAATGGGTACATTTTTTATATGGGTGAAAAAAAAGTGTACTACTACCATTTTTCAGGTTGGTCTCTCTCGCCGAAACACTCTTCTCAAAGAGTGTGAAAGAAGAACACTTTCATGCTTATATGAACAAGATGGATAGCCCTTTACTTAGCAGCAGCAGCAGCAGCAAGGGGTTCAAATGGCGGATGGATAGAGAAGAAGGGCTGTAACGTAAACCCCCGTTTCTTTCTCATTTTCTATGGATAATACAGGAGAAACTAGACGGA
>JAANSN010005027.1:0-13409 GCA_036850665.1 Dicranocentrus wangi | reverse complement strand
AGGTGTGACTTCATATTATGTCGTGTTTACAATGTATTAACATTCAATACCAACTGTCAATAACATCTTATTGTATTCTTAGAATTTGGGATGATTTTACTTTTTTGCATCCGGTATTCTAGTAAAATGGTTTCGAATTTGATATCTTAAGCTGCTAGTGTATTGGGCAAAAATATTGGGTTTCGTAATTAATTAGTGAAGACGTAAGCACTCAGTTCGCCAAACACATTTCAAAATTCTAATAAACAAGAGAACGCAGTTCCACACAAAACAGTTCCAGAAAAGCAATGCAATTCCTTTCAATCTAAAATAGAACTAGACCCGGCTCTCACTGTTATAAAGCACTTCGACAATGAATAGTATCAAAGAAATTGTCAACGAGCCAATCATAATGGAATACACGGACCTAAGCGAGTCTAAGTTGATGGCCCCGGAACCCTCACCCTGCCACGCCTCCCGAAGTAATTTCTCCTGATTAACGATAAAAAATCCCATTCAGAATTGAACCCAGTCTCAGAATTTAGCACTTGCAACGTCTCCACTGTTTCAAGTATTTTCACGAAACGTTGAAACCGTCGGTAAATCCCGCTAGCAGACATGGTAGAAAAGAACGATTCTAATAGGGACATATAGTAGACTGGTGAGCTACAATACAAGATACGATTGTGGCTAAAAACAGGTCTGGAGAGCTACAATACAAGATACGATTGTGGCTAAAAACAGGCGGATTGTAATTTTCGAAGACTTTATAATTTACAAAGGAGTATAGCACGGAGCGCATATAAAAGCTCGATTCCGCTACGTCTAGCGCTTCATAGGAGGTCGGCTGTCTCATATACTAATATATATCGATCCTTAGTCATTAGCTGCAGCTTGCTAGTGCGGCGCCACAGCGGGGACTTACTTATAAAATAATCCGCAAACTCATCCTCCAACTTCAATCGTTTAAGTAACTTTGAAGCCAAAGTATCTTTTGTCAATTTTGTTCCGTTCCTGTTTTCTGCATCATTCTATTCCGCTACGCCTAGCGCTTCATAGGAGGTCGGCTGCGTCTCGTATATTAATGACATATATATCGATCCTTAATCATTAGTTGCAGTTTGCTGGTGCGGCGGTGCCATAGCGGGGACTTACTTATAAAATAATCCGCAAACTCATCCTCCAATAACTTCAATCGTTTAAGTAACTTTGAAGCCAAAGTATCGTTTGTCAATTTTATTCCGTTCCTGTTTTCTGCATCATTCGCTAATAGTAAAGCATTCCTAAAGGACTCACCACCAAGCAATGTATAATGGTTCCATTGAGCCAAATCGGCTAAGGAGGATGGTAAATCAGCCGGCTTGGTTTCTGTGCTTAAATACGACGTCATTCTGGATGTATAAATGTTTCGAACTAAAATGGCAGCGAAGAGCCACCCAGTTATTATATATGTGGATTGGGATTTACCCCACGGAATCCCCTGTTCAATCAGGGACGCAAAGCTAAAGAACAGTGCTCCTTCGAAGTGATTTCTGTGAAGGGACACGACCACAAGGATATATGTTCCCAAAATATATTTCCATTCCGGGAAGGACAAGGAGCTAAAGAGGAACATGAGGTCGAGATTTGTGGTGGATGCATTTGACCTGCGGATCAACGCGCTGTATTTGTATGCACTATTTATAAAAACTGAACTCAATGCGTATCCTGCATAGGAATTAGGATTGTTCTCAACGTTAGGGTGAATTGGCAGACCCACGTAGTCCAACGTGAATTTCCTCACGTCATACGCCAGGTCCCGAAAAAATATGTCCAAAACACAGTTGAAGGCGCGAGAGAGATGGTTTGAAAGGGCTGCGGTATACAAAATTTCCGTCACATACGTTTCCTACTGGACGACTACCGGAAACACTAAAATTAGAATTATGACGCACCCATTGTAGTTTGATTACCCACCAAGGCAGGGTTTTGTACTGAAATGGAGTGAGAAACCCAGTAGTAGCTTCTTGGTTAGCAAGTGTGTGAGTGGAATAGAAAGCCAAATTTCTGCATTGGTTTAAGTGGACGACGATGCATGTTCCGTAGTATTTAATGCTTTTGAAGGTGGGGTAGCAAGTCCCGTCTGGGTCATTCCGGGAACAACAAACATTGCAAAGGATGGTGAAAGATGAAAATAGTCGAACTTTAATGTACCTTCTACTTTTCGACCACCATATTCTGAGACACCTTTCGGCGTAAACAGCAGCTTAAGTGCATCATTGATCTATGAAATACGCGATGCCTTTTCAAATTGATCCAGCAGGAAAACAAGTGCAGAACATTTATCATTGAGATGCTTGTTGTAATAGAGGCGGGGAACGAGGTAGCTATGATATCCTTTCAAAGTCTCCTTTGTTCCAGAGAGATTACCAGTGAAATGTTGGGGTATGAGCTTTGATTCCGACTTGGAAAGTTGCCCCTTTCGAAACGAGTGATAAATTGGACTATCCTTATGTGATTCTTCAATGTTAAAGAAATGAAGAGTGCAGTTTTCAAAACTGGTTAGAAAGTCTGAAAATTTCGTGTCTGGAATGTGAAGTAAGTCTGAGGCCTTTTGAGCTTGCTCGTCCTTCGAGTCGCAGTATGTGCAGTTAGCGATGCACAAAATAATTACAAATGTAACTAGAAGCTTTACCAGAATATTATAGCTAATGTTTCGGTGAAGAAGGATGGGAATAGGAATTTGAAATGAAATAGGGTACGTTGTAAACTTTCAAAATATTCACGAATTTTGCTTTTTTGAGTTGTGAGGGAACCATCAGGTATTTAAGGAAGTATTCAGGTTGTTTGGTGTAATGAAATGTTTCTAAAGCAAATTGCAATACTTTGGTGGCTTAAAGTTGAAATAGGAGTGGTTGGTAGAACAAGAATCTTTATGTAAATATAATATGGAAGTATGAACTAAGATGATTAAAAGGCCGAACGCTCAACTTAAAACTCCCACATTTTCATATAGCATGACTTAATATTTTAAAAGCACATAAAGCCCTCGAGGTGTCCAATCAACATTGGGCTTTGGCACGAAACGTAGTATGACGGTGGATAATGTTACACGGTTTTATTTCTTTGATTAAATCGTCGTTAAGTTGTCTTTGCTTTAGATATTACATGAACCGAAGAGAGTTACCTAATAAACGTTTTTCCTGTTATATGATACTTTTTCATCAAACTATTGGCTTAAAATGCAAAACCATTTCTACAATTGAACCGACTTCTTTTCTCCTTGGACCTTGGACAAAAAATTCTACATGTGACGTACAAATCGTATTTTACTCTCTCGTTCACCATTCGTTTGGGATTCAGATAAATATATAGGTATACACTGCTAGTAGTCTTGTTGCTTTGGATTGGGGGTATGGCGGTTTATGGCCAAACCTGACACAGAGAATCGATTATAATTTTAAAAATTGCAAATAGGGTCATTGCAATTGCATTAGGTCCTGGATTTAGTATCTAGTAGTAGTAGTAGCTTTGCAGCAAATGGGTTATATAATGTGACACACGGGTGAATCAAAACAATTATCTAGTGTAATGAAATATTTGCAATATATGGCAATACGAAATACGGGAAATGCAATTTATTGGTAACCTATTGGGGCTAATAAACATATAATTTACGTATATTTTTTTTAACAAAGATACATTTTNGTAACCTATTGGGGCTAATAAACATATAATTTACGTATATTTTTTTTAACAAAGATACATTTTAGTCGTGTCGTTCGGCATTGTAACTGTATTAGCTAACTTAAATAAATTTCAATTTTGTTGTAACATGGGAATAGCGATTTCGGTACCCAACCAGGTGTCATGCGTTCGGTCGAGAAAACACGCAAATTAACTAGTCATGTGTAACATGATGGAAATTACGTAGCTGAATGGACTATAAAACATATGTAAGACGTCTACATATAATGGCGTCATATATAAGACGTCTACATATAATAGCGTCAGATATAAGGCGTCTATAATGGGGGTCTTACAAGGCGTCTATTTGTATTAGCTAACTTAAATAAATTTCAATTTTGTTGTAACATGGGAATAGCGATTTCGGTACACAACCAGGTGCCATGCCTTCAGTCGAGACAACACGCAAATTAATAATTAGGATAAAATTTGTAATTTATTATTTGGTTTATATTGAATATGCCATTATGTTTTAACTAATGCTTATAGGTATCTTGCTTGTCTGCACATTGCATTTACCAAGGTAGCAATCCCAAGTAAACATTTCCAAAATATAAGTAAAATCACGTGCTTCACCTTAGAATAACCTGACAGTCTGACCTCCCGACTGAAAAGCAGTTCGCCAATAAAAAGAAGCAGAGATACCGCTAAAACCGCAAATACAAGGATGTACAGGGAATTTAGAGATTGTAAATTGATTGCTTTAACCTCAACAGTTTGCCACGCATCCCGCAGCAAGTGCCCCTGATGTGCTGCATACGAGACAAAATCCAAGTCATAGTTCAAACCGGTTAGCCAGTTAATCTCCTTTAGTTTGTCCACAGTGGTGAGCATTTCCTCAAAACTTTGTAGCCTGTTGTAAATTCCACTTGCAGATACTGCGGCGAGGAATGAATGAAAGTGAGAGATGTAGTAGATTGGTTCTTCTAAATACCAAATGTGGTTTTGGTAGTAGACTGGCGAGTCGTCGTTTTCAAAGATTTTGTAATTTCCGTAAAAGTAGAGCAACGAGCGAAGGTAGTAGCTTGAAAACGACATGCTTCGGCCATAAGCTGCGGGCCGTGTGCTGTAAATGAGTATAAACCGATTGCTAATTTTGGGTTCCACTGGATTCGTGCTGATTCCAATCTTACCCACGTTCTTTAACTTATATGAAATTTTCCTGGCAAAACTTGCAATGTCTTCATTTGGTGAAGCAACTTGCGCACCAATATTCTCAGTAAATGTGGAATCGCCAAACAAGGTAAACTTGTGATTTAAGACCATGTCCCTAAAGGAGGATGGAAAAAAATCTGGCTCTAGTATGGATTCGGTGCCGGTGGCTAAATAGGACGTCATCCTGGATGTGTACATGTTTCGAACTACAATGGCAACAAAGAGCCATCCCGTAATAATGACAAATGTTGTGCTACTCCTTCGATTTCCCCAACGAATCCCTTGTTCAAACAAGGACGCAAAGCTGAAGAGCAGTGCTCCATGAAAATGGTATCTGTGAAGGGATACAACCACGAGGAGGAAAGCCCCTAAAATGTATTTCCATTCTGGGAAGGACAGAGTGCCAAAGAGAAGCATGAGATCGAGCGCTGAGGAGAATTCTTCTGTCTTGCTTACCAGGATGCTGTATTTGAAACCATGGTTAATAAATACCGGAACCAATGGGTATCCCATTCTCAAGTCTGCAAGCTTTTGCCCATAGTAAAAACCTAGGTGTATTGCATGATGTTGATGAATATATAACCAGTTCTCAAAGGCTTGCCCCGGAAAGTATAAATCTAAGACGCACCCCCAAGTTTCTTCACCACCATCTCTCCATTGACTAATGGGCGACTTAACGAAATCATCACATGGGACCTCATAACTAGAACGACGGGGAGACGAGCTGAAATTGAAATTATGAAGTTGCCATTCTTCTGCAATTGTCCGAAACGAGCCCACTTGGTTTCCGACTTTGTAGGAGCTGAATGGAGTCAGGGAGGCAGTTCCCAAACGAGAATGTCGGAACGTGTGGGTGGAGAAGAGAGACAGGTTTCTGCACTCTATCAAATGTATAACAATAAATGTTCCAAAATATTTAATGGTGTTGGAGGGGTCTTCTGCGTCTGCGCATGTGCCATCATCTGGGTTAAATCCTGGAATAACGGATATCGCAAACAAGGGGGAAAGATGCCAATAGCGTGAATGCCACTTTGACGGAGTTTGGTGGTAATGGTTTGGGTAATAAGTATCTTCTTCGGAATGTTGCTCCAGGTTACGACAGATCGGCTCCAAACTATATAGCAAGCCAAGTTGACACTCGATTTTGAAAGGTTTCGTTGCTGCACTTTTAAAGTTGGGCATAAGAAAAACGAACGCAGCGCATTTATTATCATTCAGTTGCTTGTTGTAGTAAAGACGCGGAACGTAATGCTCATGATAGTTTGCTAAAACCGCCTTTGTCCCGGACTGACTAGTGGTAAACACTTGGGGAATGACTAACTTGCTATTATTAAAATCTGAAAGTTGCTTGACTCTAAATGAGTGATAAATCGGCGTGTCCCTCTCTGTATCTTCAACGTCGAAAAAGTGGAGCGTGCAGTTGTCAAAAGAGGCTAGAAAATCGGGAAATTTGGTTTCGGGAATGTGGAGGAACTCTGATGAAGCCTTTCGACATCCCTCCTCCGTCCAATAACAGTTGTTGTTGGTGCAGTTTGCGACGTAAAAAACGTTTGCAAGTGCAACTAACACTTTTACCAAAAGCTGGCTCATTTTTTACTTAGGAGTAAGTAGCTATATATGTGCGATAATTTTAATGCAAAGCTTTTAAGTTAAAGTTTAAAGTTTTTAGGATATCTTGTTATTTTGAAATGTAAAATTTAAATGGAAATATTTTCTCACAAAAAGTTTGTATTGTGCTTGTGTGGATTTAAGCATAAAATATGGATTCAATTGAACACTAGAATATTTGACGTAATATACGGAATACAGACTGTCATGCAGTGAGTGAAGTATACATACTCACCACTCGTTTTAATATATAAGGTCGATTTCCGATCGATCGTTTCGTTCGAAATCGATTTCTTTTTAGTAAGACAAAGTAGGAAGTAATAATGTTATTTTCAAGGTAAAATTTAAATGGAAATATTTTCTCACAAAAAGTTTGTATTGTGCTTGTGTGGATTTAATTTAAGCATATGGATGCAATTGAACACTAGAATATTTGATGTGGGATACGGAATACGGACTGTAATGCAGTGAGTGAAGTATACTCACCACTCGTTTTAATATATAAGGTCGATTTCCGATCGATCGTTCGAACTCGATTTCTTTTTGGTAAGACAAAGTAGGAAGTAATATTAAGTATTTTAAAGCTAAAACCAATACGCCACGTGCTGGATACGACATTGGATTTTTTTCACGAAAGGAAAGTGTGGTCTCACATTTATAGAAGTGTACTGCACACGACCAACCAAGATTTTATCCACATTCCAATTTTGAACCCCAAAATTTGCACCCATTCACATTCATAATATGATCCAAATTGGAAAAATACACGGCTCATACAGAGTTAATGCAAATACCTCACTAACAAACAATACCACACGAATTCAATCCGCAATCGCTTTTATGTAATTAGTGCAACGAGAATATATTTAAAAATGATTGTGTAGGTAGATTCGGGTCAAAATTGGAATGGCTGGTAAAAGCTCGGTTGAACGTGTACAGTACACCAGAAAGTCCTACACGTCTGGCCTTTGGAGAATAAAATATTAATTCATACTTCACAAAAACCCGGAAGTGTACACTGCCGCCCATTTACGTCAGAAATGCTTTTGAGCAACTCCACGTAACCTTTAGATACCGACCTGTTGTTATATACCAACCACCGCCGAGTTTGCAGGAGCTTTGTGTGACCTTCCCACGAGCGCGGGCCAGGAGAAGAACCACGTGTCAATGGGAGGAATTTAGGAAGTTTATCAAAACAGAGGTGGCTAGGACAGATGCTTTGAAGATGCTGCCCAAGTTAAGAGAAATTGCTGCAATTTACAAAGTTGGCGACACAAAGATTGCTGGGCAAATACTTTGCGACTCAACTGAATAATATGTTATATTTACAATATTTTGACAGTTATTATGCCAGCCATGATGCTATAGGTCCAATAAATGCTAATACTAGCATAAAAAGTGGTTTAAATATTGTTGAAAATCAGTAGCCATCTTTTCACAGGCAGGTACTTATTATATTATCAAAGAGACGAAATTTATAGAAAACACATTTACATTCAACTCCTCCATGATTTCTAAAACTTATTATGTTAAAACCTATTATGTATAGATATACAGCGTGAATTAAAAAGGTTTCCAGTATATGGGGAAATAGCATGGGGAAATTTTTCATAGTTATTGTAGCAAAAGCCAAGGGAACAGCAATCGAATGATGGATAGTCTTCCTTTTTTCAATGCTATTTCCCCATATACTGGAAACCTTTTTAACTCACGCTGTATATCTTGTGGTCTTGCTGCAAAATTCGAATCACGCATCTGACTTTTCTTTTTTACCAAACCACGGTCGTCTCTTCCAACAAAATTAGTCTCGTATTGTTATGCTAATAATAGCAATGTAAACAACAAAAAAAAGTTATTCTAATAGTAAGTAAAGTTTTACTTAGAATATTAAATCCTGCACAAAATCCATTCCACTAAACATGCCCAACGTTCATCTGCTGTCAACAAGTAATACGTGCTGTTTGTTGCGGACTGAATCGGACGGAAGTGGGTTTCCCCTGTGGTTTCCTGCTGCTTATTTTGTAACCAGTTAATATTTCATAAATTTGGTACGTACGCATTAAGAGCCCAACTACCCAGCCTCTAACATCATCATAATATATACATTAATCAAAACAAACTAGCAGCATTATTACTATTACAGCTTTACAGTTCCCAGTACATTTCGAAAATTAAACAAAAACAAGCCCTCAAAGCTCATAAAAGAATACAAGATGAAAAAATTGTTTCAACGTATTAAGAAAGGCTCTAAACTGGGCAATCACCCTCATCAGAGCAATAATCCTTCTAGCCCCGACGATATAGTTAAAAGTGGTGAACAAGCTGAAAGGGTGGTGAATATTGGTAAGCCAAAAATTATTATTATTATTATTATTATTATTTGAGTTTTTTTAGTTTTTCGGGTTTAAAAATTTTTTAAAAAGAAACTGCTGTTGTTTTCAGAACTGGGAGGAATAATTGGATTTGGAAATTTTAACTACATTTTCATTGGATACATTCAGACTGAGGCAAGCAATGCTCTCAAATCCGTGGCTGTAAATATTCCTCGGGAGGGAAAAATCGGCAAGAAGGCATGACAATTTATATAAAATAAAAATAATTATAAATGTCGGCCGTAACTGCATATAAGCCGATTATTTTTTGTGCTACTTTATACTCAATTTCCCAACTAACATAATAATGTAATATTCTTCCAGTTGGACATGGACAAGGAAGTGTCCATCATGAAACAAATTGGACATCATGAATTTGTGCTTGGGATTATCGATACAATTGATTCCGACAAACTTGCGGAATGCTCTTTCCGTACTATATTTTGTTTTATAGTATAAAAAAGTGTCGTGGTTTGGTGGTTTGGACGAATGTTTTTTTGTCTAACTTAATTATAATTACATGCAGATGTAGATGGAACATTCATCATAACTGATTTGTGTGCTAACGGCTCACTGAAAAATTATTTGGGACGGCTAGCTGTCCCCGAAGGAAGTCAAACAGAGTGTGTAGGACGGCTTAGAGGTGTCCCTGTGCGAATTTACGAGTCGGTGAAATTCGCCTACCAAATAGCATCTGGAATGGAATTCATTGGATCCAAAAAAGTACGGAGAAAGTGAAAGTAGATAATACAGCTGCTTATTATTATGTTTGTACCATTTAAGTTCAAATGCATTTTCAGATCGTTCATGGGGACCTTGCAGCCAGAAATGTGCTGCTCGACGAAAGGAAAAATTGCAAAATTAGTGATTTTGGGATGTCGGTGGAAATGAGGACTGCATGGGAAGAAGTCGGATATAGTCGGGAAGGGATTGGAATTCCATGGAGGTGGGTAGCTCCCGAGTGCTTTGACAGCTTGAAGTATAGTGCCAGCAGCGATGTGTGGGCATATGGGGTCACAGTTTGGGAAATATTTTCTATAGGTGACCGCAAATCATTTAGTAAAATTTTATTAATTGTAATCTTCTAACTAATCGTAAGCCGAGTTTCGCTTTCATTCATATTGAGGTGGATGCCCATACGGAGACTCCAAATGGAAAAGGGAGTTTCAGGAAGGAATTGTGAATGGTTCAGTTCGACTATCCCAACCTGATTTGGCGGATGACACATTGTGCGATCCCATTTTTATTTAGGATTTCATATATTTATAAACATTTTTAAAAAATTGATTCGAAACCTTCTTTCCAAATTCAGCTACGGCTTGATGACAGCCTGCTGGCAGACCGATATCCCCTCAAGGCCGACCTTTTCAAATATTGTAAAAACGCTGCAAACTCAATATTTGGAACAGCGAGAGGGGCTGGGGGCTGAGCAAATACAAGAAATTGACAACATTCAGCCTAGTCGAATGGCAGAGATGAGGGGACGAGAACCTAATTCAACCTCCACCAAATCCACCGTTCATTTTGAAATTCCACTAAAGGAATGGAACTTTGGTAACACGGCTACATACGTAGTTTCAATTTCAATTGGTACATAAAAAAGTAGGTAAGGAAAAGGAAAGTGGACATTTGTATGCACCAAAAAAAATGTTGCAGGACCACCAAAGAAGCGGGTTGGAGTACACAAGACCTTTGAAAAATCAACTGCGACGATTTTCGGGCGACGGGTGCACGTACTGACGAATGATGGTCTCGTTGATTTAAAAATGGTCTTGAATGAATATCAAAATATTTCGACACATTGGCTTTCATCCTCATATTGTTGAATTCGTCGCAACATGCACAGCTGGGATTAGAAAAGGTCAGCAGATTTAAATATTTACCACATCACATTAATAATACGTACACATACTATAATAATATCGTAATCTGGCAATTCTATGCCATTAATTACAACACGCTGGTTATATTTCAATTAGGGAATGTATACCTTGCAACAGAGCTATGTGACAAAGGCCCTCTCTTCGAATATCTCAGAGAAAATAAACCCCGGCTCGAGGAAAATTATTCCGACACTCTCAAGGAACTGGCGAGATTCTCGCTGGAAGTGGCCTCGGCTCTGGAATACTTGACAAAAAAGAGGGTAAGAAAAATATTCCCTTTTTTGTGGAAATAAAAAAGGTTTGTCAATTTTAATATTATTTAATAAGTATGTCACCTATGACTATAGGTTGTTCACGGTTCGGTTGCAACGAGAAATGTTTTCTTGGATTCCAATGGAAATTGCAAACTTCATAATTTTGCCGTTTCCGAGATACTCCAAGATGGTTATGATGATGATGACACGCAGTACAGCAAGGCCAAGGAGCGGAACGCCTTTGAGAGAATCATGAGTTTGAGGTGGAGTTCACCCGAGAGCCTCAGGGATTTGACGGTCTCCTCCAAATCCGAGGTGTGGTCGTACGGAGTGACCGTATGGGAAATATACACTTTAGGTTAGTTTAATTAAACCCCCTTGTGGGATAGGCCTGTTTTATTTTATTATGCATAAATACAAATTGAATTGAATTATAACAACCTGGCACCTGCCTATTATTAGGAGGAATTCCGTTTGAAGGAGTGACGGACTGGATGCAGCAAATTCAAGCAGGGATGAGGCTGAAGTGTCCGCCTATTGCTCCACAAGCTATGTAAAATTAATGTTAAAATATCAATATGCTCGAGTTGTACCACTTGTACCTAATACTTTAGTGGGTTGTTGCTGACTCGTTTTCCATTTTTTTGGATATATTTACACGTGTACTGTTTAGTTGGGTGGTGGACTATATATTTACGTGTATTTACATTTTCAAAACTTACATACATTTTTATTTTTCATGGACGCTTTTTTAAGGTTGAGGAAATTTGCATTTAGTTGATTGAAATGTAGTCATCGAAAAACGAGTCGCCAACACAAACCCATTCTTAAAGTTCTTAAAAATTATTAATTGATAATCGTCATGTCATGTTCAATTATTGGTTTCATAAGCAGATATGACAAGCTCTTGGAATGCTGGAATATCAATCCGGAGGAGAGACCCAGCTTTGACAAGTTGGTTGAGTTTTTTGCAGACGGTGTTCGAGGAGATTATGATTTGAAAATTTATGAATGCTTGGCTCCAAAAGGGGTAGAAGATGAAGGTGCGTCTGAGGCTAAAATCCAAAATCTTGCGTGTTGACGTGTCTTTCTATATATAGTAAAACATTTGGGTTTGTTCTCTAATTAGATGTTACTTTATTGAATGCCTGATTACGAATCCGCTCTTCTCTCATCTCTTCTCCTCCTTATATATTACATCATTCACAATCATGACTCATACTTAAGATCATGTACATAATATTATGTTATGTCTCGTTCTCATTACATTCATATATGGACTTTTCTCCCTTCTCACTCTCCCCTCTCCGAAGAGTCGTTTGTCCTCAAACAACTATGGAGAACTTTTACAAATAATCAATTTTGAAATATCTTTTTATCTTTTACAATAATAAAGGATAATAATAATATTCTTATATAATCTCTAAACTTAAAGTACATTCTCGAATAGATATTTTTCATTCTTGGCCTTACAATATTTTATGACAATTAATTATAGAATTGGGTTTGCAAGGAAAACATCGAGATATATGTTTTAACTTGAACTCGGATATAGGAATATAGTAAGTGGTATAATAATATGCTAAAATTATGTCACTTCTTACTTTTATAACGTTTTGCTTTCGTTTGTGTATGTGTGTTACTGTTTTTTTCTCGCTTACTAATCTTTTTTTTACTAATCTCCTGACTACTCTCTCCCTCCCCTCGAAAGATCATGGTCCCCATGATTGCGTAAAGTGTGCTACGTGAGCTACGAAAAAAGAGTGTGTACTAAGCTCAAGTGTGTATAAAGTGGGTGTATATATATATGTATATTTGGTATATCGGTTTTTTGCTGCGTGGAAAAACGAAAAAAGGAGTGGTGCGTATTTTTTGGTTGGGATAAGAATTTTGCTCGAGTTTCATGCATGCATGTTAGTATTGGGAAAGATGAGTGTGTTAGGTGACAAAAGAAAATATTATGACTTTTTTGTGTTTTCAACTGGACTGGTTTCCGTGGGAGGTTCAGTATTGCTGCTTCATTTTTGCTTTAGTGATCCACCTGTACTGACGTCTGAAGACTGAAGTCCATATTTCGTAAATACTTGACTAAAAATCCTAGCATTTATGATGTGCGCATCAAATCTTCTTTATATTATTCAATTCAATTGTTAGATTCTAGATTCAATCATTCACTATTCCGAAGTATTGCTACTCCGGACAATAATCCAGTGTGCAAACAGCCGGTTCAAGGATCGAGTTCCTCATTTTTTTTTCCAAAATCCCATATCTTTTATATTCGGTCTCGGGTGTTGTGTTAGTTGTGTGTGTATCTTTTCGGCAGCAGCCCTCATAAGCATAGCATATTATTCCCAAATTGATTTGGTTTTGTATTAATCCACATCCACTCCCTTTCTTTTAGTCAAACTCAATTTGTCATTTGTGTTTTAATC
>JAANSN010005026.1:0-13410 GCA_036850665.1 Dicranocentrus wangi | reverse complement strand
TTAAAAACAGGGCGTTATGATTTACTCATAATTCTTTTTATTAAAACCATACCAACTATAACCATACTGTGATTAGACCACTCAGTATATCGTCAGTTTACGAATATATATAATGATGGTCGCTGTTATTGCTTTTTAGTAAAAATGTTGTTAAATGCTTGAATGTATTATTTATTTTAAATACAAAGGGCCCTTGAGTTCGTGAATCTCAAGGCCCTAGCCCCACTCAATATAAAACAGTAGATGGTCTGTTCGAGATCACTAGACAGGGGAAGGAACCCCAAAACTTTATTTAAAACCACAAAAAGAAACTCCGCAGAAGACAGCCAATTCATAACTACACAATAATAACAATTATCCTCCTTCTGAGGAGGTCAAAGGGTAACAAACAAATAACCAAAAACAAGGAGCCTTTCAAGCCCCCAAAACTACAACACTGGCAGCAGCAACCTGGCCGTAGCCACCGCTCCGGTCCCCCACTCTCAACTCACATTCTGCTCCTCTTCAACTACTACTACTACTGCCGCAGCAGTCTGGCCCGCAGCCAACTCTAACAACAATTAGCGTTCCTCTCTGAGGAACTTTAACTAAACAAACAATTAAAGGAGCCTGCCCCGCTCCACAAACTACAACTAGTCACAAGGAAGCCGGAGACAGCACTGACTGCTCCAGCGGCAGCCAGTTCCTCACCTTCCCTATCTCCTAAACCACTAAACCAGGCGGTCTATATTATATTTTCCCCCGTTAAACGGGGCTATGTAAAACACCAAAATTCTAACTAACTAGGGTCACATCTGTTAGCTGGGGCACCCTACTATTTTCGAGCCTGAAGGGCTCATTTTACCCAACAATTTATATACACCATAGTTTTTGCAGTAGGTAGTAGTAATATGTGTAGGCTACTTTAATTTTATTGCAGAATCCTGCTTTTATGTTTATACTTATGCCACACATAATTTTACGATTTCGTTTTATGCGACATTTAGTTTTGACCGTAAATATTCTAAATCTTTTCTCTTTTCCATATTATGAGACATAAGCCTAATGTATGTCATTTGTAGTGAGTCATATGTGTCTAATAAAACACAAATCTATCCTAATTATGCTCTTGGCACATGTATGTAGGTAGAGCAAGTTGATTTATATTTTGCCGAATTCCGATAGCAAATTAATAATCTACGTGTATATTGTTTTCCCGGAACTGTCACTTCTGGTTCCCCGGTTTCAAATGCCAATAAATGACGGTCTACTAATAAACAAAATTATTTATATTTTTTTAAAAATAAGTTTGTATTTTCCGTTAGAAGAATTTATGGTATGATTATTGAAATAAGCACTTTAGATACTCCTCTTGTTAGGCATCGAAATTAGTTGGAACGGCTTCTGCCTACTATTATTTGACTATTTGAGCCCACCTCAATAATGCAACATTTCTGGAATAATAATATTCTCAAATGTTGAGCTGGCTGTGATATTTTATCAAATGCTACAATTGACACCTATCCTGAGTTGATCATTCTGTTTTTTTCAGAAGAGACACGGCAGGGCATTTTTGACAAGATGAGTTACATCAACCCAGCCATGCTTGCGGTGAAGAATACTACTCTAGTGCAGAAGGCATGTAAATTTTCGGTATTGTAAAGAGCCACATTCCAGCTGCCGCCACATGGTCAAACTATTGGACATGACGAAAGTGATAGGCAGTAGGCGGGATTGGGAAAGTATAATTAAACTGCTATAGTAAATTGCTAAAAATTGCATACTACATGTGACAAATTTATTTTGGATGCTTTTGCAATTTTAATTAAGCTTAAATTTATTTAATTACCATTTATACACTTTTTATTTTTGGTAGTAAAACTAAAGTATGCTGCAGCTGCATGCATAAATCATTATATTAAATTAATCCGGCATAATAAGTATATGTTATGCAAAATAGTAGTGAAATCTAAACTTTGCCAACTAAAACTAAAGCTTGGATCTACTGTAGAAGTAACAAGGAGAGGAGCTGGTCAATCACAAAGGATTCCATTTTCAACGGGGTCAGCTTTTCAACAAAATTGCCATCTCCGAAATATATTCGAATGGATGGGCATGACCTGTTGTACCGCCAACACCAACCATTTGCATTGATTGATCCATTGCTTGCCAACGTCTCCCCAACCCGACAAGACTCTCTGTGCACCTCTGCCAGCCACCCGAAGGCAACCACCGTCACTAGAGCACTCATGAGCCCAGCATAGGAATATGTGACACTGACAAAGATTTTTGCCAGACAGCTACCCCTCTCACATTCCTCACTGGAGAGTTCCTGGCTAATCGAAATGACGAGATAGAAGCTGCATATTTGTTCGAGGATTAAACCTGCAATAGCAACGAGGTAAGTCGAGGACGTGATGTCACGCAATCTGTTCGCCATCAGTTGTAGCTCTCGGTAGGAAACCAGATGGGCCTTTCGAGTTTTAAAATCCATGTGAGTTTCAATGGAAACTCGGTAACGCCATAAATAGGCCAGCAGGCATTTTGCTGGGATCACAACATGGATCAAAGCCCCGTATGAGATTCCTGTCAAGATGAAGTTCCAATTAATTGCATACACAGCTCCAAGGAGTAGCCTGAGCTCGAAGTCCGTCCAGCTCCACTTTGCAGTCAATGTCTTCTCCAGGTGACGCGGGTCACACTGTTGAACTAGCACGTATCCCAGGTGAATTGGAAAGCAAGGGTTGTGAACAAAGATAAGAAAGAAAACCGGGACAAGGAAAAGGGGCAGTCCGGAAATAATCCTCATGAGAAGTTGTGGGGTTGAGATGGCAAATCTGTTGTTTTCCCATTGGCGACTACCACCGCGACCCCTCCGCTCTTCGTACCCCAGGTAATGGTTGAAGAGCGCGACGATAGATTTGGAGTCCGTTTCATTTATTAGGCAGACCCTGAAGGATATCAATACGCCAACCAGAGAGGCAACCGATAGTGACTTGAACAACAATGGGAAATGCTTCCATCCCCATACTATTTGCAAGAGGACAAGTGACTGGCAAACGACGACAAATCGGAACCACCGACGGATAGTTTCGAGACTTGACTTCTTCTTTTCCCGCAATTTGTTTGTTGGTGGATCCCACGTGAAAGGGATGCCTCTGGAGATATCAAGACTGCGGCTGCATCGCAGAAACTCGTCACGTAGGCCACTTGAGAGAAGCATTTTTTTGTAAACGGGCCTATTCTTTCCAATGACTCTTCTCGGATATGATATAAGTTAGTTTAATTTCCTCCTCAAACTTTTTAACTGGCCCAACAAAAACACAGTTTCACAAGACAAACTTTCCTAGCTATTACTACTGGCGAAACAGGATTAAGGAATTTTCAAAACAAAAATAACTCCAGAATTGGTTTTCATTCCAGATTATTTATTCGAACGAACTATGCTTAACTGAGCCCGCCATGCGAATGCAACATTTTTAAATAATAATGCGATTCTGAATTGCGGAGCCGGTGTATTGTGATTTACTATTAAATGCTAACGCTAAATTGAAATCCATGCCGAGTCTAGTTTTCCGCATTTTTAGAGGTACACGACATTTTGGGTCAACATGGCCATGTCCGGGCGTGGTGGGATGATTACGACTAATGCATAATTTAATAAAGGAGCCTCGCTTCAGATTTTCCAGGAAGCGTAATCCACACTGCTGGCTTGGTTATTATGCTTGTTGTGACATGTACCTGATATTTCAGGTCAGCATTGAAGTTAAAATCGCTCAAGCTGCCAACTTTATCAACCTGTCGGACACACGGTGGAAAGCAAGTCAAGACTAGGAAAATATTATTAATAATGCTTGAATGAATTATTAAACTCGCCCTTCGGGTCTGGCGGAGCATGACTTTCGAAAGTATTCCTCTGGCATGTTGGATTGTCACGAGATTACTGCTCTCTATTTATTATTATGTATAACCACTTAATTCTCTTGCGAGCATTGGAATCATGCCACGCATAATCACAGTTACAGCTAGTAATTAAGTATGTCAAGACAAGCTCCATTGGGGATTTAGGTCGGACTAATGTCTTCTACAGGATTAAATACGAGAATCCGAGTGAACTGACTGGGTTGTTTAATTTGGTCAACTCTGGGACGTCATACTAGGATGCCTGTGAGGTGAGATTTCCCGGACCAAATGAGAGGAAGCGTTACATATATATTAGACCATGCTGATGTTAGCAAAAAATAAAAAACAACACATACGCAAGCACAATCACATCTGAGGGAATCACAAAATGTACTGTCGTGAAGGGGAAAGACATGTTCCAAAAATGAAACGACTCACGAAAGGAATATTGTACAAGATAGATAGAGTTAATATTTCAGAGGTTAATAACACATTTGGCTCGACTCGATTGGGCTCCCTCTGAACAAGGCTCAAAAAATCCAAACGAGACAAAACAATAATGCGAGCTTGAGCGGGAAGAGGTTTGACAGAAAATCCAGACCGACACACATTTTCATTATTCGTATTTACTACATGTTGGAATGCTGTTGGGTGTGGATGATCCTGCATACCATGTTTTAACTCACATTTTCAATAAAGGCATGGTCCGATTATACCGCTTGTTGTATACCGAGAGAATGACATTTCATTTCGCAGTGGGATTTCACATCACAATAATTCACGCTCTGAATATATTCATGGATTTACCTTTTTATACATAGTACAAGTCATTTATTATGACGAGCCTCTCTTTTCACCATGCACCATACTCTGTTCGATTCCGTTCGTAACATTCGTTTCCCTTCCACAGTGACATGACATAATCTTGTCTCGCTCTCATCCTATTTGGCGAGTTGGGACAGTTGACGCTTTGGCATTTTTTAAAATGAAGTCCCGTATCGAAGTGTCAGAGAGCAGCGTCGTCAGCAAAACAAATATTTTCATGTTTTATGGGAAACAGGAACGACACAGTCAATTTATATTATGCATGAAACACGTAAACATCGACGCCGAAAACATGGCTATCCACCGGCATCCTCTTGCAAATATTAGCCAGGAAATGTTTCTTCCTGGTGGCTACATACCCCTGAAAAGGTCAAATCTAGTGTCTGGATGTACCATCTGTAATTCTTACTGTCTAATAACGACAAATATTTCATCTTGTGACCAGTCTAAATTGTTTTCGTGTCCATAGTTTTTATTTCATTGTTATGCGTAAACTTAGTACGCGCGGAAAAATCTGACTTCAGTCCAAGTTCCATAATTTTGTGGGTTGTAGCCCTGTCACGCAACATAGGATTTGGTAACAATTCGCGGAATATTCATAGTAAAAATTAATCAGTTATTATATTTTGCATTGGTTTATTGGCTCTCGATATTGTGACCATATGAATAACTCATAACAGTTTAATCCTTCTTTAACATTTAATCAGAGATTTTCAGTTTCCGCCCTTCTGAGGATGCTGCTGTCTCATGGACTGCTGGAGGAATTTCTGCGATGCAGTCGCAGCATTGATTTCTCCAAAGGCATTCCATTTCGTTGGGACTCCACGAGCAACACATTGCGTCTAAAGAGCCGACAAAGTCTTGAAATCATCCGAAGGTGGTTCCGGTTTGTCGTCTTTTGCCAATCACTTGTCCTCCTGCAAGTAATTTCCGGTTGGAACCATTTTCCACTAATGTTTCAGTCACACGCTGCTGCCGCGCTGGCTGGAATTTTGTTCTCCTTCACTTGCTCCTGGGTTAACGAAAAGCATGGTGCTAATATTGTCGCGCTTTTCAACAATTTCCTCAGGTACGAACAGCGGAGAATTCCGCAATGGGTGGGGAATCCAGCAGCTAGAGTCGTCTCCACGCCAAATACTCTAACCAGAGTGTTGGCGGGATTGCCACTTTTTATTGTTGCAAATCTCTGCTTCATTTTTATCTACAACCCTTGCTTTCCAGTTCATCTGGGATACCTTCTATGCCAACAGTGCCAGGCGGATCGTGTGGATTTGGCAATGGCGACCGGCTGGACATGGCCTGACTTTGAACTCAGGCTGCTCCTTGGAGTTGTATTTGCAATTAATTGGAACTTTATGTTTACAGGGATCTCGTACGGGATTTTGCTTCATATTGTTATACCGGCAAAATGTTTATTTGCGTATTTAGTTCGCTACAGAGCGGGCCTTGCAAATGCGGTGCATTTAAATTTAAAAACACTCAAGGAGCATCTGGCGTCCTACCGGGAGTTGCAGTTGATGACTGACAGGTTGCGTGCCATAACGTCATCTCTTTACCTCACTTGCATGTTTGGTGATATTGTCGGGCAAATAGGCACTTTCTACTTTGTCATTGCGACCATTCAAGATGATGATGATCACTTTGGTGGGGAATGTGGAAGCGGAAGCAGCTGTCTGCCTAAAATATTGTTTAGTTTTACGCTTTTCTACATTGGCATCATGTGCACCCTCTGACCATTCAAGATGATGATCACTTTGGTGGGGAATGTGGAAGCGGAAGCAACTGTCTGCCTAAAATATTGTTTAGTTTTACGCTTTTCTACATTGGCATCATGTGCACCCTCACAACACTCTCAGCATTTGGCTGGCTGGCTGATGTTGGAGGTGAATCTGTTGGAGTGCAGGAGACGTTGGCAAGGGATGGACGGATCATGGGAAATGGTTGGTGTAGGAGGTTCAAGAGATCTTGTCCATTAATTCGGATATATTTCGGGGTTGGGAACTTTGTTGAGAAGCTGACTCCACTGAAAATGGAATCCTTTGTGATTGATCAGATCGTTTCCTTATTGCTGCTGCGGTGAAGGATCTATATAATATCTTAGAGCGGAATGTTTTTACATCATTCTTTCATATCTATCATTGTTTTGTAGTTAGACTTAACGTAAGAATCCCATGTTTGCGGTGGCAAATATTAATTGTTAAGTAGACGGAGTGGATGGTGAAAATTCCTGTTTCAAAATTATTTATGACTAGCCGTGAACGACTTTTATGTTGCTTCGTTTTAATTATAAACTCAATTACTGCTGGTTTGACAGATGTAAGGGATTATGGGAAATGTATACCTTGTCGGTTCCTAATCGACAATACACAGTAATCCACTTATTTATATGTATATATTTGGGGTATCTATAAGGAACTAGTATACTTTAGTGGATTTGGGACTGATGTATGTTGTATGATGTATGTCCTTTGTCCATCGGTCAGGCTTTGAGACCATTATGCTCTCCTTGTCAATCACTTTCCTCGGATGTTATTGCTTGAGTGAGTTTAATTTTCTGCTGAAACGGGCGGATTATGTTTAAAGTTTAAGGATCAATTGTTTGTATTTGTTGAAGAAATGAGAAAGTTTCACCGTTATCTTATTTACGTGAGCACACAACAGAGGATAAAAGGTTTTTTTATTGCCAATAATATCGCTACGCTACAAAAGCTACAAACTATGAGTGACGATCAAAACCAAAATCAATTAATTAATTAATTAATGCAATTAATTATTTTGTTTCGATTAGCATGGAAAGAGGCCCATCATATGTGGTCTACTTTCTTAGTCAATACAACTTGAACAATTCCATCCAACACCAGAATAACTTGCAAAGATTGGGCTTGTGGCTGAGCTCCCGCTCCTTCCTACTTTGGTAAACAAAACATCAATTCCAAATCAGTTACTTTCCTCCCTTGAAATGGTTATGAAATCAGCCTGTTTTGGTTGTTACCAAAAGCACGTTAAATAAAGTCAATACTCAATACTCAATACTCCCTTCTTGCTAGGCTTCGAAATTAATTAGAGCGGCTTCTCTGCTTACTATTATTTATTTGAGCCCACCTAAATCCAGCATTTCTGGAACAATAATACCTATTCTCGAATGCAGAGCTGTTGTGATGTTATAAGTGACACGACATTTTCGATAAGATAATTTTCGTCAACACAGCCATGCCTGGTCTACTGGAGGTGATGATTACAACTAGGACTAATGCATATTTCAAAAGGCAAGAAAATTTTCGGCATTAAAGTAAGTACATCATGCTTCCATCGAGCTACCACCATGGCCAAAGTGCCCAAACTATTATATATATGAAAGTAATATGAAAGTGATAGGCAGGCGGAATTGGGAAAGTATTTATATACTAATTAAAATGCTTGAGTGAATTGTTAATTTCCTGCCTTTTTGACGTATTCCTGCGGAGCATTACTTTCACAAGCAACATCGGCACGCCCTCCCTGCCTTATCAAATTGTCAAGGAGTTAGAGCTTTTCTTTAGCTGTTTATCATGTCTATTTTATTCTCCTGTGCCTATTTGGAATGTCTCCCTTCGAAATGAGCTAGAATCCCAAACAAGTTAGTCAACTCAACATTTTTTTTACTTTGTTGGTAGCCGCCGAACGAAACTCTTCTGGAATCACCAAACTTCCTTGTCAATAATACCCAGTACTACTGATATGAAATAACGAAACTCGGGCGTTTGCCTACTTCATTCCACCGTACATCCAATCCAACATTCCAATCCGTTAACATCAGTCAAGTCGTCAACCTCATCATCTTGTTGGCCACGGTGAAAGTGAAAGCAAAACATGTATGAGGGTTATATTGTATGTATGCATTAGTAATGCTTACATAAATTATTAAACTCGCCCATCCGCACGTGTAATTGTAGCATATTATGATTGCTTTTACAAGTGTTCCTCTGTCAGTCAGTCGGAAGAAATTCCTCGTATACATGTCGAAAAATGTCGTCGTCGTGTATTAATTAACGCCTAACGTAGATGTATTAATGTATTACTGGTTCGGTTTGAATTTCCGGAAAATCATCTAAAGAATTTTGCTTTTGCTTGTAGCTGGCATTTTTTTATTGAAACTCCCAAGGGAATTCACAGAGCGAAAATATTTTTTTAGACAATTTGACATGCTATGTTAAAATATCTCTATGTAAGCTTCGACAACATGCAGTTTCAACCAACGGCTTGGATTAGTTTGACCTCAAAACCGGACTGACATTTCTGTTGTTGACACAACATGAAGCGCGTCTACATGTAGAGTTGAGCGTATTAAATATGCAGGAGTTATAAACATCACTCTCCAGACATGGCCGCCGTGTGTTGGTTAAATTTCCC
Organism: Dicranocentrus wangi; assembly: GCA_036850665.1. NCBI lineage: Eukaryota > Metazoa > Arthropoda > Collembola > Entomobryomorpha > Entomobryidae > Dicranocentrus > Dicranocentrus wangi. The sequence continues at coordinate 4,314 of JAANSN010005026.1, read as the reverse complement.
CTGTCAGAGATGTTTTAGCTTTTTTTGAATACAGATTAGTAAATTTAACATGGGTTTTAACTCATTCATTTCAGAATTCCCGAAATGTGGAATACAGGTTGGTTCAAGCAAAATAAATAAAATCTGAATTTTTAGTGGCTAATATAATCGCGTGCTGCTAAGCAAATGTTTCGAGCACTACTACTATCTTTTAAGGCAATTTGAAAAAAGCAATTTGATTACCCAGCATATAAAACATCACGAGGATTCAGAAATAAAAATTGCTCCTCTCCAGTGGACTACTTGACGAATTTCTGCGGTGCAGTCGCAGTCTTGATTTCTCTGGAAGCATTCCATTGATGTGGGACCCAAAAACAGGGGCATTGCGCCAAAAGAAACAGCAAAGTCTCAAAATTATCCGGCGGTGGTTCCGATTTGTCATAGCTTGTCAATCACTTGTTCTCCTTTAGATAATCTGGGGATGGAATCGATTTCCTTTAATAATTAAGTCTTACTCCGTTGTCACTGTTGGATGCGTCTTTGTCTCCTTCAGGTTTTGCTACGCTAATCTGAAACAATCTGCAGATATCGTCGCCCTTTTCAACACTTACTTGCGGTACGAAAGAAGCAGGGTTCTGCAATGGGAAGACAGATGTACCATCTCAGCGCCTCTACAACTCCTAATAAGAATCATATCCGGATTGTCCATTTTCCTGGTCCCAATGTTGGTGTTCATTCATACCTACAACCTATGCTTTCCAATTCATTTCGGCTATATGCTCTGCCAACAATGTGACTCGAACCATCTGAACCAGACAATGGCTGCAAAATGGGCTTGGACAGACTTTGAACTCAGACTACTCCTCATTGGTGTATACGCAATTAACTGGAACTTTAATCTTACGGGAATTTCACATGGGATTTTGTTGCATATTGTCATTCCAGCAAAATGTTTCTTGGCATATTTGTCTCGCACCGACTTCTTCTCACTGCAAACCATAATATGGATTTAGAACAACGGAAGAAACGTCTGGTTGCCTACCGAGAGTTGCAATTGGCGACGAATGGATTACGTGATGTCACATCGTCCCTCTACCTCGCCGCTATGGTGACCTGAATTGTGGAACAAATTTGCACCTTATATTTCGTTATTGCGAGCATTCAGGAAACCTCCAGGGAGGAATATGAAAGCGGAAGCAGTAGTCTACCGAGAATGCTTCTCACCTTCACTCTGTTCTACGGGGGCTGCATGTGCACTCTAACTACACTGTGTGCCTTTAGCTGGCTGGCAGATGTTCACAGAGAATCTTGTCAGGTGCGGGAGGCACTAGCAAGGAGTGAGCAACTCATGGGAAATCGTTGGTGTAGGAGATACCAGAAATCCTTCCCCATGGTTCGGATGTACTTCGGAGAGAGCAATTTCATTGAAAAGCTGACTCCACTGAAAATGCAAGACTGTGTAATTAATCAGATCGTTTCCTTACTACTGCTACACTAATAAGCCTTTATTACGCTAAGCGTATTATGATCACTCGGTGTCCGCTCGCTCGTTCCTTAAATGAATAACTCAGCATATCGCTTTGGAGTTCCAACTCGAAACTTTATACTCGGCTGCTTTGCCCCAGTACCTCGGACAAGTTTGAGCATGCTTTTAATTAATTAGTTCGACCTCTCGCACTGTGACCTGAACGTGCGTTATCAGGATTATTAGCACGACCAGAGGCGCGTGTGCCTCTCATACGATGCGTGGGAGTAATGTGATAATTATGACTGATGCATAATTTAAAAGGCTCCGAATTTCAGATATTCCAAGAAGCATTACCCACTGCTTATACTTGTTGTGGCATGCGACTAGCATTTCAAGTCAGCAATGAAGTTAAAATCGCTCAAGCTGGCAACGTTATCAACCTGTCGGACACGATGAAAAGCGAGTCAAGACTATGAAAATAATATTAATGCTTGAAAGAATTATTAAGCACGCCTTTGGTTTTTTAGCTGTATTCCGGCGGAGCATTATTTACTTACACAAGTATTCCTCTGACATCGCATGTTAAATTGTCACGAGGTTAGGGCTCCTTATTTATTATTATGCCTATTGGATTCTCCCGTGACATATTAATTTTAATTATTTATATTTACATGTTCGAATGCTGAGCGTATGGATGGCAGTAGTGAGATTTGAGCGGTGTATAATATATCTTCCATACCATGTTTCAACTCACAATTTCCATAAAAACATGGTGCAATTATACTGCATCTTGTTTTGTCTCCAGAAAATGACATTTCGCTGTGGGAGTTTACTTCAGAATAATTCCATCATCATCATAGCTCTTCCCATTCCTATGCAAAGACGACGTGCTTGTCGTCTGTAAGCATGACTTGATGCGGATTCTCAAACGGAATTAAATCTACAGGTCGGTCTCTTCTAGCTGTTACGTGTTTGGTTGCCTCACAATCAGAAATGGTTTTCCTTCTTTCATGTCTACCTTGTTGCAGACCTGAACCATGCATGCATTACGTATTTCAGGGGATCGCCTCTCATTTCGATTACGATTACTTGATATATTCTAAAAGCTAAATATGTCGACGACTAGACATACTTGTGTAAAACCCATTCTGGATACACGTTGGACATATGGTTTAATAATTTAGACGTTATTTATGTTTTACACATGTCACCTAGCTTTGGGTTTACAATTAGACGTTTACCATGTTTGACAAGTTGTCAAAGCGAGTTTTCAATTTTAATAGCCAAATAATATATCTCACTAAAATGTAGGAGACAACACATAGCTTTCGCGGGAGTATGTAGTCCAGTGTTTTATTAGGAAATCCGAACCGAACCATTTACATTATTAAGAGACATTTTCACTAAAAGCACAAATGTAGGTACGAATACTCAAAAGTCTTCCAAAAGAAATTTATTTCAGTCAAACTATTACTATGTTGTAGAAGACGTATCAACACGCAACTGCTACAAAAATTCTTCAATAACTGTCCAACTTTGCAAGTTTGTGCTTTGCTGGCAATCTACGAGGTGGTCAGTTGTTGGCCCACTAGATCAAACTACTCCATAATCCGTTCCACAGGAAATTGTACTGCTCTACAAGTTATTTGCTCTGATGGATTACTTGAAAAAAAAATTCCTGTGATCCATTTAAAGACTCTCCTGTGTCAGTGTGTTTGTCAAATGTGACGCGGATTAGAGAGATTTTATTTAATCGTAAAATCTCACGAGGGATGGTATTTGCTTGAATTGACAGTTTAGCCAGACCATTATATACATCTTGTAGAGAATTTATTTCTGATTTTAATGGTGTAAAAACTTTGCTGCGGAAAGTATATTCAATATGTTTAAATTTTAAATCAAGTTTTAAAAAAATTCCCATATATCATAAATTAGTAAAAAAAATTTTGTTTTTGCATTTGATAGAGGAGGTAATCTGGAACACAATTGCAATTTACTTCATGTTAAAATTTTGAGCCGTTTTAGAGATATATCCGTTTAGAATTAGGAGGTTGTTCAGGTCCCACTTGGTAGCAATGTAATGCTTTGCTTTTGTAAAATCTTTTAAACTAAGTTTAAAATTATTGAATATAATTTCCGCAGCAAAGTGTTTATACCATTAGAACGAGAAAAAGATTCTCTACAAGATATATATAATGGTTTGGCTTAACTATCGATTCATGCAAATACCATCCCTCGTAAGTTGACATGATTGAATACAAGGCTCTAACCTAGAACTCAATGATTACAATGAATGTACAATACTACAGTGATGATAATTAATAGGACTTGGATAAATGGTTCAGAAATAAAGTGGGTTATTTCAATTTGAAGCTTACCTAAATTTACAATTCATCAATTTTATTTTCAAGATATTTTTGTCGAATTTAAAATAAGCGAGCGACCAATGCTTAAGTACGTATTGGCAACGCGCCTTCGATTCCATATTATCGTTAGTTATATAAAATATGCTTGCGGCCAACGCGTTTTAAAAAATATTATTAGCAAAACGCTAAAAACTATACAAAAAATGCCTCCCCCTGGATGAGCAAGTGATTCTGTTAGACGGAGATGGTATAGTGGAGCGAAATTATTGTTGTTGAGTTAAGTAGTTCACAGAAGACTTGCACTACATTAGTTTCAAAAGGCACACGAAAATATAATTATGAATACCATTTACGCTAACAAGAGAATATAAACAAGTATATATATATATATTAAACTAGTCGGTCGGGCCAGGACTGAGTCCTGGCTTATCATGAACGGTCCCTACCATCCTGTGTTGGCAGTTCGTATTGTTTACTTAATCTAGAAAGTTAAATAAAAAT
>JAANSN010005025.1:0-13410 GCA_036850665.1 Dicranocentrus wangi | reverse complement strand
GCTCTTATCACGTATCCACCTATATCAACCGTCTCCTTTAGAGGTTCTCTGATGAGTGGTGGCTTCGGAATGGTAAGCCCCATGCTAGTATTGATGTCAACAAAAAAAAAACAACATTGACATATTTACCCGTGAAACTACACTTTCAGAGAAAGCGTCCTTGAGTGTCAAAGCAAGTGATGTGCAACAAGTTCAAACTCTACAAATATATAAGCACTTAATCTAGAGATTTTAGTTTAATATATACCTCATCTGCAAAGCCTGTTCATCCAAGTGTCGCCTCCTTAGTAAACTAGTAAACGACCTCCCATCTTCATCAACCAACAGTGCATCCATTTGTTTCGAGTACTTCTCGACGGCCTCGTAGTACTCACTTATGTTCTTATTAAAATCCGACCAATACGTATCCCATCCGGGAGTACCAGGTAAAACATTACAAACCTGAAGGTCTGGCAGTACCGGAGCCTTTATGCGCCCAAGAAGTGCTTCTAATGCCTTATAATCTAACTCTAGGAGGGTATTGTTTTTCAGCCGTTTTTGTGGCCGAGACCCAGTTTGAGCAGGAGGTATCGACGGATCTAAGGATCTCGATCTTGTGTTATTTGAGCTATTCACAGGAACAGAAGCCACTAATTGCCTTTTTCTAATGTCCTTCTGACCATTACTATCGCTGTTATTGTCAGCAGTTGTGGATATGGGTAACGGTGGTGGTGGAGGTACTTTCGTTTCGGTTTGCGCTCCTCTGTCAACAGCAGTTGTTACCTTTCTTGCTTTGCCTGGGGATTTTATATTGCTCTGCACAAGGTCTCCAACCATTCTTAGCGGAAAGCCAATACTGCGGCTTGTAGTATCATTCAAAGTGGTGGCTTGGTTATTGTTGGCATCAGTAGAGACATGTTCATTCTGAGATTTTCTATCCAAACTTTCTTCTGGCCGACTCGCACCAGCTCCTTCTGCCTCAAGTGGTTGTTGTGACGTAGGCGAATTTCTTATTTTTTGTGTTATCTTGGTTTTTACAGCTTTCTCCCGATCGACCTCCTTCGACCGTGTTGATGTAGCCCGCCCCCAAGTTGTTGGAATAGAAAGAGAATTTTTTCTAGCATTTTCTGTATGCTTCTTGCTTGCGTTAGTAAGTGAGCTGCTGTAAGGATAAACAAACACACGTGTATTTTTATGAGCTTGAGACGCCAAGTAGCCGTTATAATTCACTACAAAAATTGTGGACATGCACATGGGTCCAGGTATGAAATAAGTATTTTTCTTTCATTTTCACCGCTTGGAAATGTGCACAACAAATGGAAGTTTTGCTCGATAGGTAAATCAAAATGCTCAAACAGCATTATTCATATTTGAGTTTGAGACAAAACTGACGAAATAAGGGAAAGAGATGGTTGTGCACATTTGACTCGTTTTCATGAAGTATTTGTTTGCGTAAGAATTTGTACGTGAATGAAAAGCGAACCCTTCGTCTTGAGTAGCAGCTTTGCCATTAGCTTTGGCCATCGTATCTTTCCCAGCAGTTTGTCTTTGTATGTTACCCTTATGATTCTTTTGATCTGGTGTAGCTGCTATTCGAGATTCCTTACGTTTTGATGTAGATCGGTGGATTGGAATGGAGGTGCCTTTAAACGAACGACTCATTTTTCTAGATTTTCTACCATTGATTGTTGTAAGCTTTTCATAGCTAGACCGTTTCGGAAGTTTCACCGCTATTTGTTCCCGCGTGTCAGCAATAGGTTCCTTCCATTTTATGATGTGATCTCGAGGCTGAAGTTGATCCTGGTCTATTGGAATATGTCCTAGTTTTTTTATTTTCTTCAAAATAGTTGATGGACCATTCGACACGTGAGCTGATGCATGTGTTTGGGATTTTTCCTATTGTTTTTCAACAATTTAATCAATCATCATAGCCCAATACAAAAATACACAAGCGAAATAACAAACAATTATGCATGCAAATTGTTCGCAATATACAGAAATCGGTTCCGGTAGACCATATCCCCGGTCGTCTACCTCCATTGCTTTGTCTGCTGCATTGTGTTCCTCAGCTTTCTTCTCGTATTCCATACTCCTTGTTTTGAGATTGTTTACAGCTAGCAGACGCTCTACTTGATAGTCTTGCCATTCTTTTGAGCCTGGAGACGCCGTACAATATTTTACGAGAACGCCATCGTCAATCAATGCTAAAGCCCGTTGAATTGTTTGATTTGTGGGGCTGATGGTGGAGAAATTATTCAATTAGGATCAGTTTATAGCAGTGTTGAAGAAAGGTACAAGCAGTAAGTACATATATATTTTGGTAAGTGGTAATGGCTCACCTCACGAATTCGTCCTGATCTTCACTCCCATCATGGTCATCAAGTGGAACTTCAGACATGATTTGAAGGTTACAGGTTAGTGTCGGTAAGGGTTCACAGAAAATTTAAATTGGACGTTAGTAGAAATGTAATATGCCAGTCTTTTTCGTAGAAATTCGATTTTATTGAATTCCGCGAATGTTACGAGAAATTGGGCTCCATTCACTGGCATTCTTCTACCAAATAGGATGATGAAGAAAACGAGAGACCGTAAGGGGTTCAATGTCAGTCTTCGTGAAACGGAAACTTCAATGAAGTAGCCCATGACTTCTCTTCGTGTAAAGTTCCCTGGACGATGAAGAGCACAGGCCACCTCACCTAACCTCATTTTCTCAGAAAAGTGAAGCTGGTATTTTATTTCGTTGGAAATGCAGAGGCTCATTTCTTGCAGCCTGGAAATCTGCCTGCATGCTTACGGCGTGTCGATGCGTGTTTAATCATGGGACTACAATACAGATGATTGACTAAATGATTGACAGAATGGCTCTATAAGCACTAAAATGTCCCTGTCCCACAGACTAATATTTTTCCAGGGCTAAAAGTATTGAATTTCGCCAGTTTTGTCACTGGTATAATATATTAACAACAATTTGGCAAAGTTCTACATTGAAAAATTTTCTAGCTGCATGCATACAACTTCATTATAGCCCAATACTTGGGTAGAAAAACTCGCACTCAAAATGACCACCCATGGTAAATTAAAATCCTGCCACGAATTTCCTCAAACTTTGCATGGAGGGAACTTACTGTAACACTAACGTAACTGTACGCCGAACTTTCCTGAGGCAGGTACTGTTGTTAGAATTAGAATAGAACTAATTATTATCTGTTTCAGTTATTTACGTAATTGGCATACAGAAACACAAACGCAGGCATTTACAAACCTTCGGTTCTACATTGCAATTGCCTCGACTGCAGTGCCAAAAGGAGAGGCTTTGTGATATTTCACAAACACGAAGCATTTGCACACTAATCGTATTCGCATGATAATACATGGAAACTAGTACAGCATGAAAATTACAATGGCAAGCGCCTATTCGGGAAGATGAATGCTGAGCCCTTAGCCCACGTTTCATAAAACATATTTTTCTCTGTCATGCAACATTTAGAGGCTTCCCACTGTATATACTAGAAAACAGAAAGCCGTGGGAAATCTTTGTGAATGTAAAATATGCTGTGGGGAAAGCGAGACATCATTTATTAGCCTGGCTGTGGAGATGAAAATAGTGCATTTCTACTTTATTATTTCGGTTGGTATTATGAGCTACTACCTACGTCAGACCATGCCGCAGCAGGATTGTTAATCTTGGGACTAGGAGGGGGCACGAAGTGACTTCAATAAAAATCTAGTATAGTTCAATATTTGACTACGGAATAAGCTAGAAAATCTACGATCATGCCAATGTCTCTGGTCAGGTCTGGTAGTTTATTTATCTGGATTAGTAATTATGACCATCATCATTGAAAATCCCTTAGAATAGTATTTTTTGCTTAACATAGGATTGGACATAATAAACTGGCACAACCACGATATTAATTTATGAAAATGCATTGCACAAGGATGGTATATGCACAGAATCCTGCATCATTTGTACCTTTGGCAGCGAGCATCAACATGAAACCTCTCCTTTAACTGGTCGAAGTTCTCACAGTAGTTGAGAACCAGCGACCAACTCGTTTTTCTTAGAATGTCAAAATCACCGGTCTCGTTCAAGTCGTTCAAAGGCACGGGGCACAGATGTTACAAGAAAGGGGTGTTCTCTGGACCATCAATTGCAATGTAGTAGGACCACTCCGGATTTCAAAAGAAATTGAATAGACACACATATCGCGCTTTTAGTACATATAATATACATTTATAAACTATAAAGTTTTTTACTAATTATTTCCGAATACATATTTCGCTCAGTGTTCAGTCGTCTATGGTCCGCATGCATGGAATCACTTATGTCTTGATTATTAGTGAATATTTGAGAGAGGAGATGAGAAAATTCAATATCCAATGCTGCTGGTCCAGATATCTCAAGAACAAGACCATCCAACCATTCGAGAACGCCCACATCAAAGAACTTTCCAAGTAAGGCCATATGAACAAAGTCCAACATCAAAAGTATTTTTCAAATAACGCTCACAATCTTTATGAAAAATATTTTACACAAAGAACAATTCATTAATGATTATGACTTTGTAGCGCATTATACTGTCACTCGAAGTAAGAGTGTGCCGTCAAGGCGAGTAGAAGTGGAAGTCTGGAATACGTGATCCCGAACTTCCGACTTTCCGAGACGACAAATGTAGTATTGCCCAAGTAAGCAGGAGAGCAGCTGCATAGTGCATAGTCCACCACAGTGAATGACGAGGGTGGCATGAGGGAAGGGAAATCAGCATAGTAGCATAATATGGAGAAAGCACCATGTCTTACGATAATCAATCATCGTGTCCGCTCCCTTTTACAGTATATTTTATCAAAAGTTAGATTTTTTTTTACTTTCTCCAAAGTTGGAAGGGAGAAAGCAATGATCGGACGGAACACACTGCGTCTTTTCTGTTTCTTTGTAGCACGCGTGAAACCTTTAGACATATTGGGCTAGCCGATCACTTTTATTGATGATCCACCTGAATTCTTCACTTAAACTTTACCAAGTTTTTTTTGCTCCGTGTAGCTGTAGCTAGTTTCCCACATGTTTTTCATTCGAGGTATGTTTGTGCTTACGGGTGACCTCCACTCCGAAGTGTCCAAGGCACGTTTATTTATTTCACATATTATGGAGGCATTATAGAAGGATTCTGATATTGAACTATGTACCCGTATTTGATGTATGTAAGCAAGTTATAGATTAAGTGAATTCAAAGACATTATCCGAGTCGTTTTTAAGGACAACCGAACCCCCGGCATCCTCTCCTTCGTAATATTAATCCGTGTTATATGCAGGGCAAGAATTTGACCGGTTTGAACTTTGTACTCTATATATATGTGTACCCAATGTATCATGCAGACACAAGCAAATATCATGCGATTGGGTTTTAATATATTATCCTTCCCTACATATTTTATAGTAATATAATCTGATGTGGTAATGATAAATGTAATAAAACTATACAAGTACCTTCCACATTTGTCACTGGCACTACTTTTTCCACCTGGAAAAAATGTCACGTTACAATTTTTTTCGTCGAAAGTAAATTGCAAGATTTTTCGGTAGTCCGTGAATTCGATTTATTACAGATTAATGACATTTAGGTTTAAGAGATTTAAACTTTTTTCTTAACACCAGCTTTCGTGAGTTTCGCCTCACATTTTCAAGTGTAATTTATTACTTAATCAAAGTAAATTAAGTCGAAAGTTATTATACAACCCAATACATTCGTTCAAATTAGAAAGAGCATCCACAAATATTGACAGAAAAAGTCATTTTTTGAGTTCGAGTCCTTGATTATGGGGATATTAATGTGAATTCGTCTTGCATGGGTTGAAACATTTGTAATTTTTGAGCCCATCCCGTTGATGATGACACTAAATTTTAGCAAAATTATTAGATATGCGCTAGTGAATGTTATTACGCTTAATTGCACAGTCCCATCTTAGCTTAACCTAATGTGCAATTACCCAATAACGCAGTTCCGAGAATTGTATTTGCTATTTTCAATTTTATTAAATATACACTTTATTAAACCACATAACAGGCATTCATATTTGCTGTCAACATGCCCTAGCCAGCTTACAAAGACATCAGACAAGCAGAGAGAGACAAAGTGCGTCTACGCATTTCCGTCTAAGCACAAAAACATTAAATGTGCAGTATGTGCATTCACTCACAAGTCAAAATAATTAATAATAACAAACATAGTACAGGCTTCAATTTCAAGTGGTTGGCGAAGTTTCCTGAACTTCAAATTCAACTCCACAGTGCAGTGGTAACAGTTACATACATGGTTTTCAATACTGCAGCTAGTTGCCGCAATGTATTTACATCAAATTATAAACTTAACAGTAGCATATATGTGTAAATACAATATTCTCAACTTTTAATACAAATAATTCTAATGATATACCTAAGTGCATATTAATTATTGCAACGGATAAAAAATCACTAAATTGTAAAAAGGGCGAGGCAGCCGTAACAGTGATATTAAGAAGATGACTGGTATATTTAAAATAAAGTCCATCCGGTCGAAGTAAATTAATGCTCAATGTTCGTATAAGAATGGCTTTACGATCCCGATTCCATCTTGTCAACTTCTTTCCCATCATTCTCTGCATCTGAGTCGGAATCCAGCTGGGCGGGACAATGCCCAGTGCATCGAATTCCATCTTTTAATGACGGTGTTCCCATATGCTTACCTGATGTGTTAAAAAAATACAATTAGTTGTCTCACTGAATCATAATCTTATGCTCATAAATAAATACATAACAAACTCATTCAAGCATATCTTTGAGGTAACATGTAAAAATTAGCTATTAATATTCATAAGACATGTGCTGCATAGACAGTACCAATCAGCACTTACATTGCACCAGGTAAGGTAGGTAATTGTATTGTAAGTAGGAAGACAACAAATAAATTTTCTACCAGCTTAGCCATCTAAATCTGTATTTTAAACGGTTTTTTACCCATAATCTGTGCAGAAATACTGATGCGAACGTAGCGGTCGGGAATGATATCAGACCTGATCGTAAATTTATCTTCGAAACTTGGCATGGAATGATTTGACAACTGTAGCTCAATGGAGATCTGTAGACGGGATGTAGAAGACGACGACGATCCATTCTCTGTTGCTGCTGTAACCATTTTGCCACTAGTCCATTCCAAGCTTCGGACTGTACAAACACTTGGCTTGTCGCAAACTTCTACTTTAACTCCGTCTCCAGTTGACGTTCCATTTGGCAGGAGATACTCGTGACAAAGTTCTATCGGAATAGAAAACTTAATTTCGTATTTGTGCTCTTCTTGGAGAAAACCGAGATAAACCCCAACTGTTCGACTTTGCTCCTCGCCAATGACTTTCACCACCACAGGGTTTTCCTCAACTGGTGGAATGAAGCCGTCTTCATCAAAGTGAACCCGACTATCTGCGAGTGTACATATAATATTACACATAATATCATAATCATGGTTTCCTTGAAATAAATGCGTGACAGTTGCTCCACGTTTACTTTGCTTAACTTACTCCGTAAAGCACGTTTGGCATGTCGATTGGACCTCAGGGAAGGGGACGTTTGAGCAACTGGTTCTATATTTCCAATGGTTATAGCAGCTGCTGGTTCGGAAAGGTTGCTTTGGTCCATGTTTCAGAGTTTGCAAATATGCAAATAATAGACAATCAAGGCAAAACGGGAGTTTTTAAGGCTTTGTAATTGTTCGTCCAGATTTATAGGCTTATCCAACTATTTTCATAATTTGTATTGGGCTTCAACTGGCATCACACTAATACTGCCTTGGAAGTTGGAACTTGGGTTGCTTTTTTGTGGTTTGTTCACCGCGAGAGATAACGAGAGAGTGTAAGAATACATTAACTGGCTCAACCGACTAACCCTCTCCGCAAGCATCACAGGGTCACGACTAGATTTACTTCGTCATGAAAGTCTATTGCTTATACTTATTAATCTGGCACCCGGTTCAGTCGTTCAGTGCAAGCAAGAATACATAGAAGAATACTTGTTCCGCCTGTTTTTTTTTGTTCAAATCATGGATTTATTACCACGGTAGTGGTTGTAATTCCTGCTCCTCTCCGTTCTGTTAGTTCTGTAACAACGAAGCAAAGCATTAGCATTTAGCTATATACAACATTATTATCAGTGTATCTCATGTTATTTTGCATTACAATCATGGCATAGTACTAGTACTACTATTCATACGGAATTTCGATCAAATTTGACCTTTAGCAATAAAGTTCGAGACAAAAACCAACTACCGTACTAACTTACACAAATAGAATGTCACGTCAATCATTATGATTTTCTCCAGCAAAAAATGCTCGTATAAACTATTAAATTACAAACAAACGCAGAATGGTTTTCTCTGAGGTTTCTTTTTTTTAGTACACAACCTGCAGAATTTGAAACGTAAAACAAAACACAACTTTTCCGGATCATCCTTAAATATAGAATTAGATGCACAAGATCAAGATCACTTATGTTATGTACAATTTTGCATGCAATTTGACTTTTGTAACGTAATCGGCACCATCGCATCCTATCAACTATCCTTGCACTTTACTTACCCTTCTACAAAGACTACGATATGAGACACATTTTATTCCTCGCTGTTTGTGGTTTTACGACGAGGGTCTAATGAAGAAACTGTACAGTCATTAATAATAAAAACAAAGCCATATGCCATGGGGTCCACTAAATCGCAGCATGGTTGTTGCTAGCTGCAGGTACCTAATTGTGATCAATAACGTTCAGATTCCAACGGACAGGCTTAAATAGTGTATGATAAAGCAACTTTTGCTACTTACAATTAGTCGAATCTAAAATCATGATCAGCTCTAATCGTTGAGGTTGGCACACGGGTTTACACTCATCTCGTAACTATTGCAAACTATATCCTCTATCCTCAGACTACAAAGTGTCTACTCTACATAAGTACATCCGACGGGTAAAACAGAAATAATTCGCATTGCATACGGGATTTGCATTGTGATTATTTTAATATTATAAATAAATAATCATTTCTATTGTTGTGATGATGCTTAAAACCATAGCTTAAATCATAAAAGTACTAAAGGCAAAAGAGCCACGCCAAACGGCTAGACAAACATCAAGTATAACGGTACCGGCTTATGCTGGTTTTGACTTTTACACAAGCTAATGAGTCCCATCCATTTCCAAACTTCATAGCAATCAGATTTGAATTATAATAGTTGTTTCAGTTACGAGTCGTCTTTTGGGAACAAAATGAATTGGCAACCCAGTACACAATGTGTACTACACATTACATATTAAAATTAGGAGGAAGCCGCACGCTATGAAGAATTAAGCATACAGATTTCATCCTCGTTCTACTCCATTATTTTTTAAATATTACATGTTCTGGCAATCCTAGCATTTGTAAATTCAAAGCTCTCGACCTCACTTAAGCCAAGTACTTACAAAATTCACATTCAGCTGAAAATAACCAGATCAGACGGTGTGAATATTTATTATACGAATACATCTCTTGTTTTAGACTGAATGACGGTTTAGGTACGTAGTTTAGAGCAAAGAGGTTACAATATAATTGATAATAATTGTTAACTCCTTGCGTTACCAGACCAGACAGAGTGCAATTTAACTCACCAAGTTATGCATTCTCTTGTGTCACAACTGTCACAAGTCACTCTGTTTGTGATGATGATAGGAAGACATTTCAGGTTCAGGCTACATGGTAGTACATTACAGAGGATTTGGAAAGATGATCAAAAAAATTAAACACTTTTTGATTGTTTACATATTCTCATCGTGTTCCTGCAAGCCCAATATTACCCACACTAAAAGCAAGGAAAATCTGATGTAACGGGGTTATAATTATAATGTCTGATCCTGCTTAAGATCACTGTCAACGTTTGGCCCTTTTCTCTTTGCAAACTTTTAAAGAAACTAACACTTACTACTGTACACAGTAAAATACGGACATTCCAGATTTTATACGAATTTGTCAAAGACCACCACTTACTCTGCCTTTGAGTTAATGTGAAACCTCAACTCTGGACCTCTTTGCCAACCCGACAAAAGTCAAGTTTTGAAACTGAGCCGAGGCTCCCAAGAGCGTCTGTATAGATTCGCCTTTGGAATAAGCCCACCAAGTTGATGCGTGTGGTGATAAGAGCTAAAATAATCCAAAAGTGCCGCAGTGTAGCAAGCAACCAGTATATACCGTCTTGTCTTTAGTAATCAGTCGTGCTGTTTCATAAAAATTCGGATAATGATTATGATCCCCAACCAAGTCCTTCTTTTTCACCTGCTCTGTCTGACCCAACTTCAATACGATATTACATGTTAGTTTAGTCTTCTACAACAACTAACTGACAATGAGTACGTACTGGAACGTATGAAATGGAAAACTCAAATGAGATTTTCGCAGCCGAAGTGTTAGCATTAGCTTTGGTTTAACAAACATAAATGATGCATGACTGAAACTGAAAATCAATACTTTCGACTTACTCATTTCCTTTTCCTCATTGCAATGTTTTGTGAAGAGTACTCGCATTATATGAATGTGAGTGAACCACAATTGTAATGTACACAAGAGCTAACACAAACACCAACTACATGAGGTTTGGATACCACAGGCTGATTAAAACGACGAAACTTTTCGTGCTATATGGATGGTGCATTGCATAGTGCATAGTTGATGGGGTTCCCTTCCCTTCCCTTCCCAAAACCTACCTCTACACTTTGGCTACTTTTTATTATTTTATTCTGCAGAATGAGACGAGGCTTGCTCCAAATTCCTAGATTTTCTAGTGAATACTAGCAAAAAGACTTTGAAGTATTTTTTAACTGTGTGATACTCACTACTCACAGCAATTTTACAAGACACATGGGTATAAAGTTTCAATTGTTGTGCGAGGATTACCACTTTGGCACATCGAAGAAGATCCCAGCAAACTGAGCTTTGAGCTCACTCAACTCAACACGCTCGGAACGGCTTACAATCAGACTTCACTCAGATGTTGACTCATTTTGACTCAACACTCAACCTCAACTGTTTTTGTGTGCATGCACATTCACTTTTTTCACACTACACAAACTTGTGCAATACTATCCGCAATCTTGGTACTTATTAATGCTATGCTATGTACTATGTACACAAGTTTTACAAATGTTTTTTTACAACTGCATTGGTGATACGGTGAATGAAATTGGTGCTAGGCCAGTGCAGAGAAGCATACTTACTTTTTTTTTATCGCATATCGCATTACAAATACAAATGCATACAATTCAGCACAAATCTATGAAATTCTGGCTTGTAGAAATGCATCTAATCCAAAACGACGCAAAGGATAATAATATTGCACATACTCGGTATTCATTTCCTTTAATAAGCACTAGCAATACATTAATTCCAATGTCCGTTGTCCACGTTGTTGTCTAAAAAGCATGCCCATGTCCTGTCGACATTTGGTTGGTTACCGACTAAAGGATTGACAGACTATATGGGCTAGGGACCCATATCATATCTGAGCGCATAGTAGATTCACATTCTTACAGTTAGGTTTACGCTTCACATCAAATTCGTTTCCAATCTTCTGTTTCAAAGCCCAGGTGCAATTTCGCATGGCTATTTGTAAATCGAAGTTCTGTTGTATACACTATGGAAAATACTTAAGTGAAAATATTGTGAAAATGAAAGGGTTGATTCTTCCACCATGCCCTGCACACTAGCACTTATAGCTCAACTGCGTTTTCTAAACCTATCTTTTCACACAGGTACATTCCATATGACCGAGATATACGAATTTAAATATTATGTATGTATTTTGAACATGTACTCGTAAAGCAAGTGAATAGTGGATTCAAGAAATTATTCATTTTCTCTGTATACACGCCTCCTCAATAAATAATTGCTATCTCATCTCATCACATCACTCATCACATCAACATCATCAACTCTTCGTGTACGTTTTGTGACCAGAGCAGTGCAGAGGTAGACGTAGAGCGCGTTGCACTGCAATGCAGAATGAGAATGACACACTTTAGCCTTCGTGTTGCTTTAAATACACAATCAACAAATTCAACAATCAACGAGCTAAAGTTTTTGGATCCGGTAAATACCTCGTCTAGTTGTCTAGTATACATGCATATATGTACCTACACTCATTCCAATGGTCCGGACTCTAAATTATAATATCAAATCATCGGCATCATATTATATTCAAGGCCGGTGTCTATCAAGGCGGTTGGACAACAGTGTCTATCTGTCCATTCGCCTTGGGTGTCTATCGCTTAATCCATGTGTATAATGGTTCAAAAAATCTTGATTATATTACCAATATTATCTAATTTATGCATTTTGTCCTGCTCACTCATTTGTCACTCACTCACCCCCTTCGTTCCCCACACTCCCCCTTCGTTCCCCACACTCTCCCTTCGTTCCACTATATGTATTACAACTGAGCGATGCCGATGTACATTCATCAGGTTATAAAATGTATTACATCCCTATCTTATTGTTTGTAAAATAGCCTAATAAAAGTAATATAAACATGCAGCTTAGCGTATCATACCTGGACCAACCAATTCAGTATTTACTTTTCCCTGTTATCACTTTCATTTCGAATGTATGTGTCGTATACATTAGGAAAAAAAGAAAAGTTGTAGTTACATAATATGATGAACACATTGGTCCCATCATGTCCAATATATTATCTTCTTAATCTCATAATCCTTCCATATCATATATCATGAATCATGACAAAAGAAGACAAGTTAATTGCTCTTGTATTTTGTATGTTGGAGTTGTGATATATTTCCTCCTTTCGACATTCGAGTAACATTAACATTGGTTTCGCCTGTATTGCATATTTAATTGTTTTTATTGCTTATATCAGTTTTAACGTATCCACAACTTGCCAATTTATGGAACGCGAAAACCAATATCAATATCATATCACAAACGATGATTAGACTTTGAGGTATCTTGTATCATATCATAAAACAACACAACATAAAACTAAGCAGAGCAGAAAACTCATCATAGTTAACTTATTTATACCTAAATACTACGGAATACTCAAATAAAGTAAAACATCAAGCTAGTAGGAAAGGAGTCGTACTCCACTCCGAACTTCAGGGTTGCGATTGGGATGAATAAAATATGGATGAAGACTGAAGGAGAGCCATGCATATACTTACTTTTCAAAGGCATGGAAATGGACTCAACGCAGGCAGCTACAATGCAATGCATTGTTGGGATTTTGGGAGTTTTAACCTCTCTCTCTCTCAACAATACTCTGCCTATAAAGCCTTTTATTTTTAGTTGATTGTCAATTGGTGGGACTTTGAGAATTAGCCTCTCAACAAACCTGTGTTTTCCAAAGATGCTTTTTCCAAATCTAAACATGAGC